>JAQIWN010002935.1:0-14320 GCA_034699025.1 Entomobrya cf. arborea Gr-Col-00668
GTTTGTTTGTTTAGTTATTTAAGGTTAAAATGATACATTGTTGTAAAAATTATTTATTCAATGAATGCAAAGTACTTCAATTTTTAAATTTTATGTTTCAGATGAAAATTTAAAGACACTTGAAGTGGCTGTGAAAAATGTTAATCTAAAAACAAAAAAGCTGCAGTGTTTTGCTTTCTAGTGTTTATATTTAGATTCATACCATTAATTACTTTAATGTGTTTATCGAATTTGTCCTAAATTAGGTACTAATAAAATGTAAAGATAAGTTTGATGGTTTTTAGCCCACTTTAAGTAGCAACACTTCTCCAACAAGCTTGGAGTCAAGTTAAATATTTTATTGGTGAGATTCGAATTTTTCACATGCCGGATGTGAATTTAATTTTGTCCATGCTTTGAATTTGAACGTTTTTTTATGCTTGAATATTATGTTTGTTAAGCAGGAAGTTAAATGCAAATCGATATTTAGTTTAGTCATTTATTCAGTAAAATCAAACAATACGTACTTTAACTTTAATGTCTGGAACGCTAATGTATCCATTGTATCTATTAATGACCAGAGATTAAACGTTATATTTTAGCTCTAATATTTTGTTGAGTCATTAAAACGTACACGAGTTTTAGTTACAAGCATTTCCCCTCCGCCACCCTAAATTCCGTGCATTGTCATACTTTATTTTATTCAAAATATGATATTCTAAAAAAAATTGTGTATAAATTGACAAAAAAATTAAATTTAAAGTCAATGTTTTATTTGATACCAAAATGTTTGGTGAGGTGCTGAGTTAAAAGCTTATTTGTAAGAAAGCTTAATTTTTGTATGACTAAATTTCTAAAAACTTGAATAAATTGAACTAATAATAATAATAATTATCCAATGGATTCGGCCTTCCCGGAAATTTTATAGCTGCATGAGGAACATCGTTATATTCTTGATTTTGGTGGTGGGCAATAATGCCTTCCCTCTTTTGCAGAATAAGGTCAAATATGACAATTACAAGGTCTACCGCTTTGTTCCCCAAACGAAAGCCGAAGTAAATGCACTGTCCAGTCTGGAAACTAAATATCCAGGACAGGTAAAGAGTAACTAAAATTATATATTAATTAATCGTAAAATTCAGCCAACTGAAACTATTTATCGTCACATGCATTCTCCAGCTTTCTTTCTGGCAAAGAGTGAGCAAGGTTGGCATGCCAGTTGACATCATGATTTCACCCTTTCTCCAGAACAAACTATTTTCAGACCTTCAGTCAACCAAGATACTTGATCAAAAACCTATGATTGAAGATGTTCAACAGTATGTGTTTATAATTGTAATACAGCTCTTTGCATAAGTTTTGTAGTTGACAATTTTGCCCAACTTATTAACTAAACGACTTGTATTGTAAAGGCTCATCGATAAGGAAAAGAAACAAACTTCTGCAGTTCTCGCAAAATTTCCCAGTCTAACTTGGAATGGATACTATGGTTATGAAGCTGTAACTAAAATAATTCTTTCAGATGAAAACCCAGTTTTAGTGTAAAATTCCTCCTGGTCTATTTGACTTAATGTTGTTATAACTTTGTTTAAAATGAGATCATGGAATTTTTGGACGAACAGAAAAAGCTTCACCCTAATGTTGCATCTGTGAAAATTTACGGTTTGTATAATTCTTAAACAAACAAGCAATATAGTCTTGTTTTTACTCCAAAACAGGTTCTCAAGTTCATTTTTGTCAACAGGTAAATCATTTGAAGGACGTGACTTAAAACTCATCAAAATATCCACTGAAGGCAACAAAACTAGGCCAATAATCTTTTTAGACGCTAGTAAGAAAAAATTATATGAAGATGATTGATTAGCTACATTGTCGCAAAACGAAAATTATTTATTTATATTGTGTTTTTAGACATTCACGCTAGAGAGTAAGCAGAACTACCCAAGCTGAAACAGAAAGTATAGTTAGGATTGAAAGAATTTAATTACATATTAACTCTTAAAATTCTAGATGGATCACCAACGCTGTTGCAACCTTCGTCATCAATGAACTTTTAAATGGCGAAGAGACTAGTATCAGAAGTTTGTTAAACACTTTTGATTTTCATATTGCTCCCATGCTTAACCCGGATGGGTAATTTAGCCTATTTCTATTTGCATTTTACTTGTTCATACTTTAAATGAAATGTTTAAAAAAACTTCATATTGGAACAAAACAATGTCTTTGTCGACAGATACGAATACACAAGGAACTTTGACAGAGTAAGCTAAAAGACGTTACGACACTTATTTCATTAAATACAAATAAACGCAATGTACCTAATTTTAAATAACGACATTATTTTGCAGATGTGGAGAAAAACACGTATGAAATTTCGTTCCCAATTAAAAAAAACATTTAACGAGCTTTGAAACTATTTTCAAGCTAAAGCGTAATATGTTACTATAAGCTAAACTTATAATTTGCTTTAGGATCCAATCATGCTGGTGGCTTTTGTCGTGGTGTTGACCCAAACCGAAACTTTGGCTTTCGGTGGAACAGTAAGTGTACCTTCACATATTTTAAAATGCAACCATTGCATACTTTATTTTTGCCTTTCAAAATGAAATTTATGTTTAGCTGGCGGAACTAGCGATAATTGCTTTTCTGACATCTACAGAGGACCACACGCATTTTCAGAATCTGAAACCAAGTCACTTGCAAAATACTTTACAAGCATTCATAACCGTGCAGTCGTCTATTTGAGTTTACACTGCTACAGCCAACTGATTCTTATACGTATGTTGAAAAATACCTGACAAGTGTGCTAAAGTAAATAACGAACATATTAAATATATTAAATTTTTATTTTGTTAAAAGCATACGGAACTAAAAAGAAAGGAGTTTCACGTATTCCTGATTTTGAAAATCAATTGAGGTATGTTTATACCAACATACACACATATAAAATAAAAAAACCCATAAATTATTGAATCTTTACTCGACAGAGTTGGAAAGCTGGTAAAATCTGCAATTGCTCAAAGATATGGAACTAAATTTAAGGCTGGAAACACTGTCGATGTTCTTTATGCAGCTTCTGGAGGTTCCGAAGATTGGGCCAAGTTAGAATCTTTAAATTGTTTACACGTATCAGTATTATTTCAATGTTAAGTGCTTTACTTTATTTTTAAGGGGCACCCACAATACAACGTTGTCATACACATTTGAACTTAGGGTGAGATATATTTGTTCTTATTAAAAACTGATTCTAAAATTCGTTCCAATGCTTACCTAATCGATCACCGATTTTTTGAACAGGACACTGGAAAATATGGGTTTCTTCTTCCACCTGAACAAATCGTTCCATCATCTCTTGAACTTATTGACGGGCTTATTGCCCTTGCTGAAGATCTAAAAGTCCAACTCAAGCTTTAAAAAAACACGAAATAGAACAGCAACACTGAAAATTTACAGTTTGAAATTAAACTTAACTTTCAGGACAAACTAAGATGCTCGGATCCTCATAGTTAATAGAGCAAATAAGTGCTTCTTGTACGAATTAGAAATATATTTTTAAAAATAAACTCTAAGATAAGTTTCAGTAATCCCAGAATTACATGCTATTTTTATGTTTAATGAACAATAAATGTTATACTAAAAATCGTTTTCTAAAAAACTATAATTAATAAATTATGACACATTGCATTGTCATTACTTGGAACTTAGGGTATTAGGGTCGTAATGAAACAAAGGAATCGTTTAAAAAAATTGAGACACGCAAATAATATTATCATTAAACTTAATCCATATAATTTCATGATGTACAACAAAGATTTATGCCAATTATACCATGTGAACAAAAGATTAATGATTTGCTAGATTTGACTATAAATTAATATTAGTATTTTTAGTAGTTTTGCTATTCTATTAATTTGCGTCAGTACCATTAAATAAGACTACGTTAGGGAGAGCATAAAACAAGGATGATTTGTCACTTTAAAGAACTTAACACGGCAATTAAATTATTATGACAGGAAGTTGAATTCATGGCAGATAAAATAGGTATACTAAACAAGACGTCTCGCCCAATCATTATCCAACAAACGTTCACTATTTGTATTAGTCTTTTAGTATCGCTGATCGAACCGAAATTACCAGTACAGCAACAAGAGCAATATGAAGTCTTTCGTCTTTTTGTTCGTAATTCTCTTGGCTTTTATTGTCGTTTTCGGACCGTCTGGAACCTCAGCAGAAAAAACAGAAGAAGAGGTAAGACTTTCAATAAAAGAGTTATAAGTATTATATAGATTAATGATATCTAATGTTAAACATGTAATAAATATTTTTCAATTGGTAAATACAGAAATGTGCGAAAAATTGTACGAAGGAGAAAATCAAACCACTGTGTGGAAAAGACGGGAACTATTATATAAATGAGTGTGAAGCAAAGTGTCATGGTAAGTGTACTGATTAACTTTCTAAATCTTTAACCATTTTTTTTAAATATAAACTTGAAATAATTGTTTTAAATGTACCTTACTTTCAACCCATTTAGGAACCGAGATGCAATCAGAAGGGCGTTGTCCATAACCTTAGAAATGATTTTTTCTAACTTCAGAGATTACAATTTTGACTACAAAACTGGTCTGTCCACTGTCATTTTACTCATTTTAAAATTTCATATTACGTTATGGAAACAATTTTTTCATACTAAATGAAATATAATAATATCTTTTTTGGCTAGTAAAGTTGGTTCTAACCATATTTATTTAAAGGTATTTTTAACAAATTACTTCTTGTACCAAGATTTTCAAAAACATTGCTAGCAATGCCTATTACTTAACAACGTAACTAAACATTACTAGCACTATAAACATGCAGAGTAACCTAAAATCTAAACTCAGTAGCAGCAGTAGTAAAATTTAATTTAATTGAGTTTACAAGATAGTGCATGAACACCCACTTACTGTTTATACGAATGTACTGTGAATATATATGAAAAGTATATTATAATATTAATTTCATGCATATTTATTATGTAATTGAATATCCACGCAAACTACATAAGTATCTAAATTTATCTTATTTCTTGTTTGGATCATATCATAAAGTGTAATACTGAAATGTGTATGTATCCTTTACTACTTTATCAGCTCAGTGACCAAAGCGGTTGAAAAAATATGAACCTGTTAAATACCCAGCTTGTAAAATAGGCCACACAGATACACAAATGCCTTTAGGCTCTTTACAGTTTATTGAACTTGTCATATTGTGTATGTACCAGTCCGAAATCAGTTTTTTATAGCTACTTCCTCTTCATGCCAAAAGTCGTGCATTTTATTACACAGCAAGCACAACAGAATAAGAGAAGGTGAAACCAAAAAAAAATAACAATAATGTTTACCAAATCAACCACTCATTCTGATTTATTATTATGAGTCATTTCGAATACAAAGTTTATTACAGAGTTTGTAAATTTTATTAAATTTCTGATACACCAAAACGTTTTTTTTAAACAGCCCTTTTTATAAACAGCTGGTTAAATTGTTAAAGGTCGTGAATTCAATTTTTTTTGTGTTGTGTTTGCAAAAATGTTTAATAACTTATTGAAGTGGGAATAGCTAAAGTTTACATTCAAGCCATAAATTCTCTTTAATTGCATAGTTGTTTTACAGTTTTCTGTAGCTCTGGGTTTGCTTAATCGTCAATTAAGTAAAAAAAAATATTTTTACATCAGGAGGCAGATTTGTTTCAATGCCGGTGCTATTTCTCCAGTTGTTATTTTTCAGAGTTTAAGTTGGTTTATGGTTGGTTGAAGTATTATTCTTAAGATGGTGATGTGACTTCTGTTTTAAAATAATTTCACATTTTCCTTACCAAACAGTTCGGAATTCGTGATCATTTACTTGTTTGATTTTTCATCTCATTTGACTACTCCTTTTACTGGGTAATTCCATTCGAAATTCGGAGTTTAAAACCCTCATTTAATACCTGAACATCCTATGGGTAAGCATTTTCTTAAAAACATAATATTCCAACATATTTCATTTTAAAGATACATTGACTCCTTTATTTTCAGTGGAGCTCAAATTGAATAAAATTCTCCGTGGGCTACTAAGTTTTGCATTGCATAATTTTATTACAACAGAGAAAATTGCAGGTCAAAAAAAATATCTGCTAATGTTTGAAGTTGGAATTAATGTATTCGTAAGAGATAATTATGTTACTTAAGTTAAGTTGACGGATATCTGCAATATAATAAAATGCTCTGTTTTAAGAGAATCTGGAAGAAAGTTTTTCAAATTCGCTTTGGATTTGTCATCTTAAATCATAAATATAAAGTTCCAGTTAACATATTGGTCTTTATTAGACCACTGCCGCTAGTTGACACAAATCATGTGTTAAATCATGGTTAATCCCTATAGTGTAAGCGTAGAGCTAAATAGAGTAATAATGTAGCTCGAAAAAAAAATAATTTGTTTAAAGTGTACATAAAACTAATAGAGATTGTAAACAGTTTTTTACTCTATAAAAAAGGATCGAATAGTTCTTTAACTTAAGTTTTAAAAGAACTAAAGTACTAAATACTTAAATGTAGTGTATGAAAAAATATTTTAAAGTATTTTGTTCGTTGGCACCAAAAATTTTAAGGAAATGTGGTGAGATTTTTAAGTGAGTTAAATCATACGTAAATGGTATTTCTTACGTGAGTAAATTCTACCAAAATTTTTGTTACTCTTCACTGTATTTAAAATACTTAGTGCACTTCATTTAAAATGATCTTTTATTAGAGAATATATTTAAAGTTTGCAAATTACAGTTAGGTGACTAAACATGATTTAAGATCACAAGGCAAAGCCAAAAAAGTTAGAAAAATATAAATATTTTCAATAAAAGACTATTAATTTTTGTTAATGTGAGTAACTTCCAGTGCTATTAAGAATCCTTTTTATTGTTTTAACAAGAAAAACAATAATATATATATAGTTTTTTCATGGCTGGTTTTTAGTCATCATTTATTTACTAGGGTACAATGTAGTGCCAAGGTATAAAGTTCCCAAAAATTTGTTAAAGTCACAAATTTATTTACTTATTGGTGTCTGCGTAATTTGATTTATATACTGTACAACTTCCGCTGTAATAAAAAAGGCTCCGTAATTTTTTTTCCGATGCAAACTTAACAGAAATCATAGAAAGATTTTATGTTTGATGTATATAGTGAAAAATAAATTCCGAAAGTTAGAAATACATTTAATTTACTACATCATCGCTGCAAACTTATTACCAATCCCTTTCTTATAAAATGTGTTACAATAGTGGGTTTAAAAAATTATCATTTTTAATACTATGTGCTGTAAGTATAAAAAGCCAAGGTGTAATTTAGACGAAAAACATGTAAAAATGTCATTTTAAGTTGTAATTAATGAATGTTAACGCTGATGATTCGAAGCAAATTTAACATTCGTTAACATAAGCCCAAGCACAAAAAGGTCCTGGTACAAATAGGCGAATAAATTTTTTTAGACATCGAGTTTAGTAAAAAATAGACTGTTATCAATTTTTAATTAATAAATATTTATTAAAATATTATTGCATGTAGCAATCAGTAATTTGATGTTCTCTATATTATTTACAAGTTTTTTTCATCATATTGGAAGGACTTGATTGGACTTGTTAGCTAATAAATTAAATCATTGGGATTTGAGAACCAAAAGTAAATACTCGAATTAAATATGATTAAGCAGGTTTGTGTAGTACATATTTTTGAATTAAAACACATAGATGAATCTTTTAAATAAGAAAATCATTTTCACGTATTCTAAAATAAATGTTCCCATTAGTACACAACAATCTATATAACTTGTAATTCATTTTTCTGAATAGAATTCTCTTTGGTGTCAGTAAACATCTTATTTTATTCAGCTTGTACCTGTTCATACAGTGTGTTTGTATTAAAAATTAATATATGTAGTTCGAATAAGCACATCAGTGACGAATTCAAATAAAACAGCAAAAAAACAACTAACGTTTTTGTTGAAATTCAAAATGAAAAAAATTACAATGCCTTAAACTCTCCAGAGTTCATTGGACATGATTCTATAAAAAGTTTTAACAAAAAGCTGATAACTGTACTTTATTGTTTATACCTCTATTGTTTTTATTCCAACAGTGTAATACATTGTGAATAGAGAGTGAAACATTATAAAACATGTAAAATCAAGTATAAAAAACCACACGGTCAATACTAACGGATTTGATCATTTTTATAGAATAAGCTCAGCTTATGAGTACAAACTTGACAGATAGTCGGCTATTTGTGCAATCTGGTTTATTTATTTGAAGTTTCATCAATTGAATGGGAGTTAACGGCATATTGTTGGTGCTGAAAAACTGCATTTATGAATCTGCCATATATTGCATTTGGCGAGTTTTCCAGTTTCGTAAATGTCAATTGCTTAGAAAAATAAAAACAATTTTGCTTTATTTGATCTATGTGTAGCATCAAATGTTTATTTTTTCTTCATTTTCCTTCTAATATCATGAATATATCTATTTGTTCACTGAAATAATGCTGCTGATTGATCCTATTAGGGTTTTGTGAGGAGGTTAAATTTTACTATCCGGGCTAATTTGATTTGTGTATTATGTTATTTTATGATTAGTTTTAGTAAAAATATTGTCGAAATTAAAATTAAGACAATTTTAAAAACTATTTACTTTGATATTTTCGTCAAAAGCGGGCACGAACTCAACGACAATTATAAAATATTATTAAAATTAAACTATTAAATGTTATAAAACTATTATAATTATAAAACATCCTGTCTGTAGTGAAAACATAATTTCTCATATTAAATCTTTCTGCTTCAAAATATTTATGGTGTAAAAGATATGACTAAAATGTAATGGTCAGTATATTATTAATCAAATCAAACAAACTTATTATTCAGGGTTTTTGTCCGAACAATATCCAAAAAAATTGACAATTGTGCAAATAATTTGTTTGTTTTGTGAGTGACATGTTCAAAAATAAATTTGTACTGTAGTAAAAAGGAATACTTCACTTTGAGATAAACTTGTACGTTTAAAATTATATACGTACGTTTTTTATTAATATATTTATTATCAGTTTGTTTATTTCCTCGGATTCTAATCAAGTAAATTAACATAAAGAAACCAAAATATTATTTTGTTTTTGTTTCACATTTATTCGACATAGTGCTCTGGTAACTAATAGTATATAAAAATTAATACTAATGCCTAGTCTTATGTGAATTAAATTAAACTAATTTTTATACAAACGAAACAAAACAAAGATCACTTTGTACTAAACATTTAAATCATTCTTCAATTTGAATTTACGCTATAATGTCATAAATCTAATTTCGAAGTCTATCTCTAAAATATGTGTACAACCGCGCTTTACAATTTTCTCGTTCACGGTCTTCTACAATAATCTGCTTCAAAGACGGAAATAAGTTCCAAATATTTGAAAAGTATAAGCAAGTTTTGTAACCTTTCAACTCAATTACTTCGTCGATCTCTTCAATTTCATCCGCTCTAGTAATCTTATCACAATTTACATGTTTTAGCCCTTTACAAGTAGTTTCCGTTTCCCAATTAAAATTAATCTCTAGCCTCTGAAGAAAGTTAAGAGGAAGTATAAAATCATACGAAATTTGAAAGCACAGGTCCAATTGTTCAAGATTTGGTAATGCCAAGTTTAGTTCTTTATTCTTATCCGGAATTCGAATTCGAAGTTGCAAAGAAAGTTTTCTCAGATTCTTTTCAAAATTTCTCAAGACTAAAAATATTTCTTCAAGATTCCACCTTTCAGTATCAACCACGGGACCAATATTCGAAAGACTGAGATTTCGAAGAGGCGCGTGAACTTTTCGAAGAGCCTCTAATTGACTCAACTTAAAAATGTTTAGAGATAAATATGATAAGTTGGCAAGTATGTTAAGCTGCAAATCTGCCCAAGGCCAGGGTAAAACATTTTTATTTCCGGTTTCAAAATTGGCAAAATGCTTTATCTGAGAATTATTGGCAAGCATACAATCTACAAGACTATTTGGCACAAAGTCACACTCAATAAATTCTAATTTAGACATTGTTGGAAATGGTTTACTCGTCAAAATTTTCAATTCATTTGCAACCCTATCTTCGCTTTTGAACAAGGTTGATGGAGAAAACGTAAATTTAACTCCACGCAAATTCGGCAACTTTATTAGCCAACTTTGCAATGTAAACCAATTTATTCCTGAATTCTCTTTAGCTTCAAAAAACCAGAGAAAGGTTTCTTGATAGCTAATGAACAATAATGACAAGTAGAAAACTTGATGTCCGAATCTATCTAAAAATGTACTTAATTTGGTTTAAAAATGTTTTATGGGTTCTAAATTGTCAATTGGATGAACCTCAATTCTTAACTGTCGGCTTGGAAAGGGATGTACCCCATCATAATGATAATATCCGTGTAAACGAGTAATACTTTCAATATTTGTCAATTGATCAACATTTCGGGAGGAAATTTTTGTAGCGACGGATGATAATCCTTCGTTCCGGGCACTCTGATTTCCAACAAAGGAGACTTGTTTTTGGAGATATTTGTCCAAGTTTTGTTTCCAGGATTTACAGACTTGACGACAAGCCAGCAGATCGATAATTTTGATGTTATTTTGCTTTTGGGTGTTTTGCATGATTTTTAATACCTGGAACCGTATAAAAAATTATAGAATAAAAATACAATTATGAAAGTAAACAAAACATCGTAAATGTAAGTGAAAAAAATTTTCTATTAAATAATAAGGATTTACCTATGGTAGTAAGTTGTTAGTTCTTTCTGTAATCCAGTTGTAAAAGCTTCCAAATTTGACCACTTCATTATTTTTGTTAAAATGGTCGAACCAGTTCCTCTTCTCTTTGAAATGTGGGGCAACGTTTGAACAAATATCATAGTACTACAAAAAAAGAAACAAGTTTAAATTTGACTCAATGATTTTAATAAACTTGAAGTTTAATATGGTTTAATACAATTACAAAGTTTTACATACCTCCATTGGAAAATCCGGAATTTCGATAACCAATTGTTTCTTTTTTGGAACATTCCTCTTGAATTTCCTGACTTCCTCTAGTCTACTCCGGGATAGCTCTTCAGAGACGATTTCAAGTTTTCTTTTTAAACCCGTCTTCCTTTCCACGTTTTTAGGTACTTGTAAAACGTTTCCATTTCGAACTTGAATTGTATTTGAATTCGACTTTGGATGTTTTTCTAAACGTTGCTTATTTAGTCGGCGACGTTCATTAACCCGTTTCTCAAGTTTTTCAAGTTTTTGTTGGAGCTTTTTTTGCATCTGCTTTATCTCTTGAATTACTTGAAGATCATCATCTGCTTGTTCTGACGAAGAACATAAAACTGGTGAAATTTTCCTTTTTTCGACTTTAGAATCTGATGTAAGATTAATCACATCTTTACTATTAACTTGTTTAACTTTTGGTTTTATGACTACAGAAACAACATGAGGGTTTTCAGATGATGCTGACACTGCAGATGATGACGATGAATCTGAAGATTGTGAATCTGAGGATGACGATGAAGAATCAGAGTTTGTAGGTGAAACAGGTGGGATAATTGGTAATGTTGGTTCAACCATTTTGATAGATTTTTTTAATTGAATTAGTTAAGTAAAAATCTTGAGGAATTCAATAAATAGCAGAAAAATTTGTTTTTAGAAATTTTCGAAATCACTTCACACTTACAATGGGGAATATTAATATTGTTGTTACTGGATGTCAGAAACAAACCAGATGGCTAGTCTTATTAACGTACAACTTTGCAACTTGTAAAGGAAACATTTACAACAACATGTACAGGTGCAAAGCAGAATAAAGTGCTGGAAAAGGTACGTAAATTCACAATGCAGCTCAATGGGTGGACTTAAGGGAGAAAAAATAGAGAATACAGTATATTATATTGAGAAGCTAGAAAAGATGCATAGATGCATGGTTAAAAAATTATAAACGAACAAAAAGGAAAAAAACAGGCGGATTATTTATCTTGCGTTTTTGTTTGCTTCATTAAGCAAATGTTAAACTTCCAATGCACTTGCTATTCATGATATCACTTTATTAGAAATACATGAATGTAATTAGGCTAGGCGATGATATAACTATAAGTTATGGCTTTAGAAATGTATGGGCTTCTAATATTTTAAATTTATTTTAAGTGCGCATTTTTTAACTTAAATACATATATTTTTATAGTTGAAACCCAACTGTAAGCCTTAAATTAATCCATATTTTTTCATAATATTATATCATATTTATAAATTGAAATAAAATTTCATCAAGTAAACTCTGTAGAAACTAGTTACCAATCAAAATTTAAAATTCTTTATTTAATGGCTTAACAAAACAAACAAAGGCATCAAATATTAATAAATATTTAAAGTCTGCTATTGTTTATAAACGTGTGCGTAAACAGCCCCTTAATCTTACAATTAAAGGCTATTAAGCCGGTTATTCAATATATTTGTTAGAAGCTCACATCATTCAGTTTATACGTGTACCTCGTGTGTGGTATGTGGTATACACACACAGAGGGGCATATCTGTTCTTTCACTGGACTTTAGCATTTAAGTTGCTCAGTGTAAATAAACCAGCAAAAATCAATTCACCTCTGGAGTCCAATTCTATCTGAAATATTTACAATGCCTGAGGCTCTTTAGAGTTTCTTGATCTTCATTCCTTAACAATTATAAGGAAGAAATTGATACAAACATTTTATTTTGTATGCCTCTATATGCTCAAGTTCAAAGAATGTACGTAATACATGGTAAGTGTAGCAAAATAGAACAGGTGAACATAAAGTCAAATAATCTTGCTGGCAACACAAACAAGGTTGATCATTTTGGATTCTACTATAAGCTGAGATTACTGGTACAAAATAAATAGATGGTTGGTTGTCGACCTTTGAACAACCTGATTTATTTTAATTAGCTTTTTTAACTTAAATGGTAGTTAATAACATAACGTTTTGTTGTCGTGAAAATTTGCATTCAATTTTTGGCCATATAATATACAGAATCCGAAGTCCATTTTCGTAAGTCTTAAATATTGATTGAATAACGCATAATATGTGTCGTCACATTTACATCTATCTAATTATTTTATATATTTGTATATTTGTTCCTACCAAAAGTAGCATGGAACTAGCAACTCGCTCGATGGCATGGGAGTACCAATGAATCTTGTAACATTTTTTATATGTTTGATTTTAATATCAGTGTTTATTTAGATTTACGTATTTTATTTACTTAAATGAGAAATTTAATTTTTGAATTTTGTTTTTGTATATTATGTTGTTTTATCATTGTAGTGAAATGTATTGCTGCAATACAAAAAAGAATCGGCTTACTGTAAAACCGAAAATCGTATTTGAAAATTAGTAAATATTTTTTTTTAATTGTTAGTGAGCTATAAAAAGCTAGATATTTATTCTTATGTTTTGTACCAATCTTGCTTGTAGTAATGGGTGAATTCAAAATTTAAGGATGTTATTTTGGATGATGATGATAAATCTTTTATGAACTACCTTGAACTTAGCATGAAACGTTCTCGAAGACGCCAAAATAGTCTTTTAGAAAAGTTTCGAAGAAAAGAATCTCAATAACACTATTTTGCCAAAATATGAGTAATTGTTATGAAATACTATACAAGCAGTTTATAGTATACAAAATACACATATAAAATTTAATTGAAAGAAAAAGCTATTAATATAAGTCTGATTTTTAGATGGTAAAGTAGTTATCGATTGCAAAATGTACAGCAATTAAAAGGTAATTAAAATAAGATGACAAAATTACATAAATGGAAAATCAAAATTGATTAGAAAGGTTTGTTGATGAATTAAAGACTTCACCATAGCAACACACTGTTATATAGAATTATCAAACTTCATTTCATGACGTAGCTTCTACAAAAAATATTAAAATTCTGCAGATATCAGATTTTTCGACCTATCTATTTGCCATTGTGATATCAATGCAAATCAATTAAACTAGGAATTATAAACTATATATACGCATTTTGTGTCTTTCATTATGTTTGTATTGTAGTACAATGTATTGCTGTAATATAAATACACCAAATTACTGTAAACCCGACAATTTTGTTTGGAATTGGGTAAATAATTTTAAAGCTTTGTTAACTTATTATAAATAGTTAGATAACTATTGATTGGGATTGTTCCACTCTTACCCTTAAGAATGGTTTAAGTAAAAAACTGAAGTTTGTTTTTCGATGATGATGCCCTTTTTAATTTTTACTTCGCACTTGCCAAAGAATGGTCTTAAAGACG
>JAQIWN010002936.1:0-14318 GCA_034699025.1 Entomobrya cf. arborea Gr-Col-00668
CAGACAGACGGACAGACAGACAAACATGATAAAGTCAATACTTGCTGACGCTTCGCTTTCAGCTACGTAATAATAAATTGCGTAGAATAGTTAAAAGCATGCTATCAATCTTCGCTTTCGTGATTCCAACGAAATTAAATGATCTCTAAGTTTTTGTGTATCCGGAATATAATGGGAAGCATAAAATCCCACTACCTTTACTGATGAAGATGATTTTCGCATCATCATTCCCATCCCACAACTCCGATTCATCCATACCCATTTCAGTTACTTCAGATATCATTTTTATGTTCCTACATTAAATTAACATCGAACATGAGAGTCAGTTAACTTACGTTAGATATGTAATAGTAAATATCCTAGAAGTGTGCTCTGAGGCTTAAGAGCTTTTCCATGCGAGGCGAGGAAGAAAGAAAGCATGGCATGTAAATAAATGGGGAGAAGACCTTCATGATTATCTGGAAAAGGTTTATTTTGCTGTACAAGTAGCTCTTGGTTTTGTGTATTGAATTATGAATAGTAGCAAAAATGGAGTGTCTATTTAAAATATATATCTGAAGCAAGAATGTAGGAAACAATCCATCTTACCACAAAAACCTTTTCATTACTGTTATACATACCATAATGAGGGGATATTATGATATACTTACACTTTACTACTCAGAATTGAAATGTTGAATAAAAGAGTGCAATTCCGCTAGAATCTGTTGTATCAATTTCCATAGTTGGACTTTCCATTTCATACTCTACCAGGAAATATATTGCCTTGTATGCACGTGGCTGTATTATGCATGTTTATAGAACGGACGAAGTGTAAATTCATTTAGTTGACGCAACAACCTTTTGTTTATAAGTGGAACATTGAAAAAATGAAAACTACATTGGAATTCAGCGTGTAATGTATTACAGGGTTGACGAGCACTTATGGCTGATGTGCTTTTCAAATTTTTAATCCTAGTTTTAAGTATTGCGTGAATTATCTTAAACTAATTGAGACAACTAAATTAAATGAGTGTATCATATGTACCTACTTTAGATGTTTGAGAGCTAAAAAATAATACGTTAATGCAATCATTAAAACATGCTTTTAAAGTAGTGGGTTTGTTTTCGGTATTTTCATTACAAACTTGCCTAAGTAGTGTTAAAATTGGGGAAAGTTTTGGACCATTTGATGAGTTGTTGCCTTTATTAACTATCGAAAGCGAAGCTTGATAGTTAATGCGATTGCAATCCTGTCTGTCTGTCTGTGTGTCCGTGAACACGATATTTCAAAAACTACTTGACCGATTGACACCAAACTTGGTACACAACTTCCTTAGGTCAATATCTCCTATGGGATTGAATTTCAGACCCGCAGGTCAGCTGTGACCGGAGATATGGGGGTCAAAAGATTCCATACATTTTAAATGGCAATTTTTTTAATCATTTATTCAGACATCATGAAACAAATAATGATGGCAACAAAATCATACAAATTTGAAGTCGTGAGAAAATGTCAGAAAACACTGGGGCAACATGGGAAAATGACAGAAAACACTGGGGAAAACTTGGGAAAATTTCTGAAAACACTGAGGCAACATGGGAAAATGACGGAAAACTTGGAAAAATTTCTGAAAACACTGGGGCAACATGGGAAAATGACAATGAAAATGACAGGGTTTTTTGACGTTCACATTCATCTCATCATTCGCTGATTTTGGCTTTCGATAGTTGCATATCAGAATTTTACATTCTTCTCGTTGTAATAATGCCTGTCTCGTCGATTCATCTTATGTTGTTTGTTTGTATTTTGTGCTTCGTTTTGATATTTTTCCTGCTTAATATAAGGTCAGAAGGCAGGCAGGTCAAAACTAAACAAAGGATTTGGTAAAATGAGGTAAGGAAAGTACCAGAACAAACGAGAGAACTAAAAAAAGCCCTAGTTATTCATAATAGTTTACATAGCACTAGTTACTAATTGGTTTGCTCGATTTCAAAGAACCCTTTTCTTCCCTTAATCCATGTTGCATCGTATTCTAGTCTATTAGTATTCTAGTTAAACTTAATAATATGTAAAGTTGTCTAACATCTCTTTTTGTGATAAAGGCTGGCTCTGTACTTGTCCTATATTGTGTTTGTTTTTTATAGGCAATTGTCTCCTGGTTATATTTTATTTATTTAGGCAAAAATGGAAATTATACAGTAAATACACACTTTGGGTTTAAACAGGAATTCAATTGTTCATAGATTAACGCTTATTTTGTTTTGTTCACTACATATTTCTAGTTATTCCAGTATATAACTTTTACCATTTCAAAAGACTCAAAGATAAAGTGAGTTCGATACAATAAGTGTTTCTCTTTTAATATTTTTCTCCAATTCTAAATATCTTCGTTTACATAATTAAAGCGGTTTACCATGAAACATATATTTTATTTGAAATCCAAAAAACTACAAAGCAAGATTGAAAGGATGCATTTCGTTTTTCGTTTATTCATCATACTTCGGAAGGAACAAAGTATCTGAATTTTGAAACAAGCTCGAAACATAAGTTAAGCTCTAAATTTATAAGGCGCATACTACTTCGTAAAAAATGGATGAATGTTTGTGAGTTATCATCTTCTTCCTACATCAGATGTATGTTGCAAGGATGTTTAATTGCTAAGGCCTAAATCACTTTTTATCTAGGCTTTAGGACTCAAGTAAAGTGCAAAAAATAATGCAGGCACAGATCAAAGGATCACGAAGTGAAATTTTGAGGATAAACGTCACATTGAGGCACATTAAGCCATTTAAAACCAGGAATAATAGCCGAATGGAGCATATTTATGCTTTTGGTAAAAGGGCTAATATCCGATTACCTGACATTTGTTTTCCTTTTCCAGAAATAAGATTCGGGTACTAAAATTATGTTGTTTCATCCTACTTTCAATACAAGGAAGAAGTAAATTTAGAGAAGAGGACGAGAAAACTGCAACTGCCAAACTTAAAAAGTCATCTATGTATGCTTTGGCAGGTTTATCTAGTGCATTAAACTTTTCACCTTTAGGTTTTGATTACTTTTAGTCTTAACATTTCTACGTATGAAGGAGATTCAGGAAAAGTTTACCTGTAATTATTCTACCATAATACTGTATCTACGATTAGGATTTATTTGGATCCGAAATATTATGTTCTAAAAATACGTGATAGTGATCAAGTGAAAGCATAAAAAAATTTACACAACACAAGCGTTTACAAAAAGTGCCTACGTGTATCTGAAATTTTAAATTCAAATACAACAGCCTATGCAAAAAACCTACATTCAGTCTTAAAATGAACGAATTTTTAACATACAAAAAGATTTTAGTACAAAAAAAATCTTTACAGATGACTTTCTAAAGACTAGTTCTGCATCAGTTACAATAAACAGCCAAGTTTACTTTGTTCTTAGAGCAAATTTCCATAACTGAATCCGTTGTTACCAAGAATGATAAAGATAAAGAACCCACAGAATACGTTTGGTTAGTATACTCATCTTCTTTTCCTTTTCAGTATAATATTTTGGTATTATTTATATTTTAGTTCTATAAACTACTAAATCTCGTTACTCTCTGTTCGTTTCATCAAAATATTACTCAGTCTTGTTACTGACCCTTGCTACCTTTGTATTATTCGTAAATAAATATGTACATGCATACATCCTCCCACATCATCCTTACATCTTTCTTGTGAACATGATCATAGCACCTCAAAATAAAAGTTTCCTCAGCCCTAATTCTAAAGCAATAATGCAACGATTTACAAACGATATGAGATTTTGTCCAGCAAACCCTTCACTACTTTCTACAGAGTTACAAAGGTTTATGGCAATCTCTTCCTATCATCATAGTCATTATACTATGACCACCACCCTCTACTCTTTTATTCTCTCTTGTGTATTCATCCAAGTGTTGTCTGATTGTGTGAGTAGTGCACAGTGACAAAATAACTCAAGCCATCGTTTTCAACTATGTTTGTATAAGCAAAACTATATATACAAACAACAATCATGATATGGCTTTAGTTTGCATCTATTTTGGTGGCATGGCTTTGGCTCGTAGTTCCATACTTCAATACAAGCACTTACAAGAGGTACGCTCTTCAGGAGTTCTTGTACGTTTGCTCCCCAAATTAAATCCACAGGATGTAACTTTATTTTCTCCATCCCTGATACTTTCCTTCATTTTCTATTCCAACTTATGGTGTTTGATTTCTTATGCATCGTTAGGTCATTTTACTTCAGTATCGTATGAGCGAGCTTTCCTTTCATTATGCTTTATTCTCATCATCATCATTACATCATATATGCATTTGTTTTGGGCAACATGTGAACGGACAATCAACAAAGTTTGTGCAATAAAATTGTTCATGACATTTGCTTTACTTACTTGTATACGCTGCTAAACTACAAAGTACTGTAGTCGCCCGTTTCGAATTTTTGTAAATCGTCTTTATATAACTTCAATTTAAAGCGTGAAGTTCAAGAGTAAAAACCAATGCAAACCCCTAAACTTGTAATTTGAAAATTTCAAGAATTTACACACATATAATGCATATGAGAAAATAAATACTTTTTACTTAATGCTTTTCTGTGCCATAAAGCATGTACCATAACCATTGCAGCATTTTTTTATTCTTATTTGCCTGAAATCAGAAACAGTTATTCAATAATCGTGTATATATTTGAATACTCCGTATGTGGATTTACAAAAATTTTATAATAAAGGATCACTCAATCCCTGACCAACTGTAGAAACTGATGGAAACGAAACATTTACAAAACATGTTTATTCCCATCTTAAAATTCTTGACTGAATGTCAAAGTTCAAATTCACCAAACGATTTTGAAATGAAGAAATATGGCAATCTATAATTTTTAATATCATCACTAGACATAGGGACACAATTTCAATGATCCACACCTAAATATGCTTTTGACCTGCTCTGCATGGGGCCCTTGAACTTTAAAGTTGCCTTTGAAAATGCTCAAAAAGCACTTTTCCATTAAAATGCATGCTGTTGCCCGAAAATTGAAAACTTAGCCACAAACCTTATATTGAATTAAAGCTAAGGAGCCAAGCATCAAGGCTAACAGAAGATAAAAGTCATCCAAGTTTACAAAAAATCAGGATGAGCGTTCAAAAAGTCATTCTATATTTATGTTTAAAAAAAATTACAGCTGAAAAGTTAATTTTTTTGTAAAATCTAAAATACACCAAACAAATATCAAACTGGTGCTGTGGAGGTGTTCTGGGCAGTGAGTGATGTAGAATAAGCTGAGCTATAAAAATAACCCAAACTTTCAAAAATTTACCAATCCGTAAAGAAATACGAGCTAAAACGTTGCTAACCATGTTTGAAAAATCAGGAATAATCCTTATTTACAGCGAATTTAGAATGAGCCGCTCTGTCGGAGACAGTGAATCTAAAGTATTCAGTCTGGACTATTTTTTATAACTTAAACTTACGAGGAAAGCGCAAGTCCACTAAATGGCAAACCGGCATGAAATTGGTATCACAAGAAAGACCAGGATGTAAATAATTAAATGGGTCAGGTTTTAACCCCGAATGGCCACATGTGACTTGGCCAGGGCTCGTCAAAGTTGACGATACTACACGCTTTTTTACGCACGAGAAGGAGTGAAGCAAGCAAAGCTAGCGCAGATCAGGAAGCGAGAGAGAAAAAAAAGAGAAGGCTAGATTGCCATCAGCCAACGCTAGCTGCTAGCTGGACAGGAAAGCAACACAAGCTTTTCTTGCGCTCACTCCTTCTCCGTGCGTCAAAAAGCGTACGGTATTGTCAACTTTAATGTACCCTGGCCAACTCACATGTGGCCATTCGGGGTTAAAACCTCACCCTATTAATTATTCACATCCTGATCTTCCTTGTGATACCCATTTCATGCCGGTTTGCCATTTAGTGGACTTGCGCTTCCCTCGTTAGTAGTATTTAAAAATGCGAAAACATTACTGAATTTTATTTTTGGTTCCTTGTAAATTAACGTCAAAAAATCCTGCAATGGTTATGGTACATGCTTTAAGTAATGTTACCTTACCACATACACTTGTATACTATACTTGAACTTGAATAATCTGTCATCTTGTTTACCTGCCTACCAAGTATAAATAATGTAAATTTTGTTGATAAATCCTTGAAAATGTAAAGATCAATGAGTTTATAAACTTACTACATGGTTTTTTCAAAGCACATTTGAGTTATCCTACCGAGGTCGTTTTATTCCAATAGCAATAATTTGTTGCACTACTTGGAAAGTTGGAATAGCTCTTTAAGATATTCTGTTTTTTGCGCATTATTAAACTTGTGTAAATGATACATTTACAAGAATGAAGCACATACATGAGTTTGTTATCAAATTTTCTCAAGGGTTGCAATTAGTGGTAAACTAAATATCTGAATGTTTAGTTATAAATCAGGATCAGTAGTTTGTAGTGAATTAAGTGATATCGTGTTGACATTCAGGTGTTTTTCATAAAATTTCGAATAGCATTTAAAATCTTATATTGTATTATAGTGATTTTACATAATAAGGACAAAAGTTCAAATGCGAAGGCCGATAAACGCAAGGAGTATGTCTTTGAATCAACATCTAATTAATTTTAATCCTCTGCTTGTTATTTCCCCTTCTTCGAATTAGCATTAGCTTTTGCCTTCGGGCTACTTATTTTGTATGAAGTTCTAATACTTCGTACCAAAATAGGAGTATATGTTAAAAGATCTTTTAGAGTCCTCATACTCTTCTAGCCTTTTAGTTCACTAAGCACATTGCTATATCGTGCGAAAATCTGTAACATTTTAATCAAATGGATGACTGATTCTGTAAATTCGGTACTTAATACACGTTATAACATATTTTATAAGGTTAAATAACTGTGTTTCAATGATTCTCTTAGGTAAGCTATAAAAGTTAAACCCTTTTCAGTATTGAAAGATTGAAGAAAGTTACTAACGTAAGATGGGTTTAGGTTACTTCAGTTTTCGAAGAAACCCTAATGCAAAGAAAAAAACGATTCTTGAAGGACCCATCGCTCAGAATCAGTGGGATGTCTGATCCTGTCTTACGCAGTTAAATAAGTACTTATCAAATCGATGGTATTGTGTTCTTTGTTAAAGTAAAAGTTATCAGACTTTTCAAGTAACATTTTACGGCTGAGTTTATCAGATCATAAATTGTTGGCTATCATTGTATTTTGTTTTTATGCCTTTTTTGAATACCTAAAAATAGTATTCGTGAAAACATAAAGTTTTCTGACTTTCCCCAGTCTAATGTAAAAGTCAATCAAGAATAAAATTCATTTATGTGTAGCTCCCGGAATACTAGATTAACCACCAATGTAACCTGCTTTTCATGGTAAAGTAGCTTTATCATTGACCTTTCTTAGGAGTTCAGTATTGATGGAAGTTGTCTGGTTTAGATAGTTCCTAATCAGTAATAAAATGTACTGTACTTTAATTTCTTGGAAAAAAGAGTAAGATTGGCAGACAATTTACTAGTTTCAAGTAACTTTCACTTTCATTCTATCAAAAGGCTTGTGCTAAACTAAATTAGTACCAAGATTTCCATTCTATTTCGCTTGATATGATTTTCAGACTAAAATTATCCTGTGTGCAATAATCAGTCAAATATTAATGTTTACTGCCATTTTTAGTTTGTTGGAAATACTTTTGGGTTACATACTTTAGAATTATGTGTGTTTCCTTTGGCTAAAAAAACCTTATGCTTTGAATGTCATACTGACCAATGGATTGTGGCGTGGCATCGTTGAAGTCTCGGCATTTTTAACATTTAAGGAAAATGTTTACTTTGTTAAAAGGTAGGGATTACGGGATAGAATCACACAATAAAGTTAACCACATCAGACAAGATGCTACAATATATTATACCACACCCCAGTGCATCTGGGAAAATACTCGAGTTTGGATCTAGATAGATCATAGCAAATGTAAGCACTATGTTTGTCTAAATGCTATGACGTAAGTTGTCAGGTCTTATGCAACTACTGACATTGATAAGAAAGGCGACTCAAATACGGAAGAAAAGTGAAAAGATAAACTTTTGAAACCATCAGTCTTAGAATAAGACTTTAAGGTTACACGTGTAGAAGGGGATTACAACATTGAGACACAAACAATGCATGTTTGAAATATTTTTCAAAGAAAAATGTTTTTCATCGTAGCCTACTTTTTATACTTTATTTCGTGAAATAGATGAATAAGTAAAGGCTATTCCCCATGTCCCAGCCACACATAAAACCGTTCCCTGTGCATAGTGCCTACTCCCTACCCTAAAAACTGCACACATACAACACATGTGATTCCCAGGTTGACAATACATAACGTGTAAATGTAGATAGACTCTCCAGAAAACTTAATCAGGAAAAAGTTGCGAATTCGGTGAGAGGGTTTAAGAAAAAAGATGAGTGACTACTTTTACGGTATACGCACGATATCTCTACAGTTAGTGTAGTCTCGTTGTCTGAAATTTGAGTTTGTACAGCATAAGATCTTCAAAATGATACGAAAATGCGCTTGCTTTAGAAAATTGAGTTTTTTTTCTGTGTTGTATTCCATTCACCATTGAGATTTCAACAATTCGTTACGTGCTATAGAGCAGACATGTGTTTAACTTAGTATTTAATTTCGTTCTCATATATCGATCTTAAATTGACATAAAACAACGAAAATTACTCATTTTCTCAAATTACAACCTAGGAAATCATAAAAGTAAATGGAACTGGAAATGATCTTACACGATTCTAAAAAAATGGTTTGGAATTCCTTTGACAATGATGAGTAAAACTGAATGACGTCCTTTCAGCCATTACAATGCAATTTCCTTGTTTCTATCTCCACCTGTTCGTTTTTAAATTTTAGTCAGAATTTTAGGATACAAAATTGTGTCCAAGGTCTTCAAAGAAAATTCTATATTTCTACAACATGTGTATTCACTGAATGAAAATTTATATAACTTGCTACATAGGTGCATAAAGAATCAACTTCATATCTCACTTCACTTTCCTACAACCTGGAAACTTACGCCTGTCTTTTTAATAGTAACTCTAACTAACACTACATAACATGCACTTCATAAACATTATATTATATGGATGCAAACACTCAACTTAGTGTTTAAGGTGGCAACTTAATTACATTGAGCACATCTCTAATATTTCACTAGAACTGAACAGTAGAATATATACAAGCCTTTGTGGAGCCCAAGGGTTGAATGAGGTTTTAACAGCCTTTTAACTTGGCTGGCACTCCTTCACTCTTTTTATTTAGTAAATTAGGTGACGCAAGCAAGTAATATTCACTCATGTACAAAATTTAAACACGTTTTGAAAATCAAATGCATGCCAGTGATGAGTTTCAACTTGAGACTCTAAACTTAATTTTATGCATACATGTAATTTCATATTTACCCTTTTCACTGTCGCTTCTGGACATTTATTAATTTACATTTTGCTGCAATATTGTTTCTCGAATATTTTGTCCAAGAAAGTCACAGTCACAAGTGCCTATTCTACTCACGTAAAAATATGGATTTTGGTAATCTTATTTTAAAGCAAACACTGTCACCAAATTGTTCCCTTGAAACTATATATCCTTTGTTGTCCTTGCGTCTATAACTCCATGGCCCAAACATCTTCACAATCCAACCGTACTAAATCTATCTACAGTTTCAAACAAACTATATATTTCATGCTCATGAACTCTCTAATGATTCCCAATCACAATGTGTCATCTTGAAGAATGAGAAGTTATACATAAGATGACTTGTACGATAAAGATGGACACATTTGTTCTCGTTATATATTTTTTCGTCTTTTGACTTTCAAAACTGTTGCATCTTGCATAAACTACTGCATTTATAGCTATATAGCTGTGCACAAGCCTTATATGTAAAGAATTGCATCTTAAATTCCAATTCCAACCACTCCGCTGCTGCGGCGATTCTTCAAAAGGGCAAAATAAATAAATAATCTTCTATCTTGCCACATGATCATTTCAAAAACAAAAGGCCCATTAATAATCTTTGCTTCTACTGCCGATACCAGCGAATAAACAATCATCATATAATCATATCACACCACAAAAACACCCATGTTTTCTTCTTCACCTTTGACAGCCGACAGATATCATCATCATTATATCAGATAATTCTTTTGATGTTACTTGTGCCCGCCTCCTCTCCACTCTCCATCCACATTTTTCATGCAGTTACTTTGCTCTTTGTTGCAATAATTATTCCTGCCAAATGGACAAAAAGAAGCTTTTACCGAAAATATTCAGTGACATGAAAAATTAGAAAACCTTCTTGAACATTCATTAGATCCGCCTTTCTATTTGATACATGCAGAAAAAGTTCCAGTGACAACTTCCATCAAGAATTCGATATTATATATATCCGATTTTTATATGCTCGTGCACCAATGGCGAGTTCGAAGCTTAATAATAATGACATTGCTACATGCATTGCATCAAATCATAATGGGAGTTCTGTAAAGTGTAGCAGCTCATATCTGCTTTGCTGGCACCGATTTATCTTTAATAGTCTGCATGTAATGGCTACTACTTTTCTCTTTGAATGTCACTTATGTAACAAATGTGAATTCCCAAATACGGCCTGACTACTTTTTTTTTACTGAAAATGTTACAAGAGCATCTGACTGTGATTTCTTGATCTAACTGAAACCTTTTAAGTGAAGTTGGAATATTTACTATTTTTATTAAGAACCAAGGTCATTTGCAAAAGATAATGCAAAAAAGTGCTTTCAATTTTTTTGTAACAAGTGAAGTGGATGGAAAACTGGAACAGCAAAAATAGTCAATGTGATAAAATTTCAATGATTTTGTGCGAATTCGTATTCGATCTTGTGGCATTGAATTAATTTGTAGCTGTGGAGTGAAAACGTTGGTTCATCTTTATGACAATGGCATGAAAAAGAACGTCTGTAACCTCAGTGGAAGAAAACAGTATTTGCACTACACGTGAACGAGTTTTTCACCAGAAAGTAGTGCAAGAGTTCAAAGAAAGAGCAATTTACTTGTCAACTGGAGGTCTGGAGGTTTTCAACTTAATCCCAAGCTATGAGAAGAAAGTAATTTGTAATAAGTAGGACATCTGACATTTGAAGTAAAAGTAATAAAAAGTATGAAAAGCTAAAGAACTCATAATTTCATGTTTATTCCCTCACAGTCGGACTTTAATTCTTAAAGTTTGCGATTAAAAACATTAACTGAGTACACAAAGAACATATCCTAGAGTTTGTTTGTTTGTGATTATGGTATAATGAACTACGCAGCAGTACAATGAACCGAAGTAGTTTACACCAGTTTCATACTTTTGAAATTTGAAAAATGGTCTTGCGTCACCTGTAACTTGTAGTAAATTCGAAATTAGAACCTAAATATCTAGCCAGAGAAAACCAATTTTTATTACATCTTTAAAAATAGCATTTCCTGATTTCCTAACTAAACGAAACTACACTCAAGAAAGAATTCTCGTCTAACGAAATTACAGCAATTTCCTGCCTGCAAATTATTGATTGCAATGTTCAATATTACATGTGTTGATCTGACAAAAATGGTTATGATCTGTAATGACTGGATTTTGAAGATCGAATAAAATATGGATCGATCGTTGACTTAAAATGAGGAATTTCCTTCATTTCAAAGAACACATTTAATGAAGATAGACTTTGCAATTCCCAACTTCTAAAATAACCTCCATCCTTTCTTTACCTGGTTGAATGAAACAGAAATTTTAACTAAAGCGAAGGCTGCTGAGGAATTGCTTTATGCAAATGAAAACAATAAATGACTCTATTATGGAAATGACATGACAAGATTAGAACTTCAAACGACAGCTTTTAATGGTACTATATTTTTAACCTTAACCTTTCCCTTTCGTAGTGAAATAAAAACCTAGACAGTAAATGTAGAATCTGGATTCCTTTTTACATCGACATCTTACATTGTTGACATTTTAATCCAAAATTAGCAGCGGAGTGGTATGGGAAACAAGAAGGAGAACTGTCAGTTTATAATACAAAAGTATTAGTTCTCTTTGAGTCTTAATATTCGCAATCCATAATTTCCGACGGTAATATCTGTTCTTCGTAATTAAACCTCAAAATATAATGCATGATCAAATACGATCACAGAAGTAGTAAGTTGTTTTCAACGGGTTACTGATGTGAGCGTGGGTTGTTAATATTCTGTATTATAAAAGATTAATTTATTTTTCAAAGAACATATATTCGTTCTATTAAGAACATACTGTATTGTAAGTGTTGAGAAAATAAGCAAAATGATTTTGCACGAATTTTACATTACATGAAGCAGTTTTTGGATTCCCCATTTATTGCAAAATGAAAGCATTTTAAAAGTACATAATGTCAGTAGTAAAAGCTTGTTAGACTTACGATAAGTACATTAGTTAACACAAAAAATAATCTATCATTAGCTGTTTGCCCTAAACCAAGTCGAAGATTTACGCAGTTTAAGGCGGAAACAGCTTCTTCCTACGTATCCTGTACTTCAGAATGTTTGCAACATTCAAGTGTTCTGTGTTTTACGAATATATATGTTAGGGTTGAAATTGTGTATATGTATTTGGAGTTGGTGGCTTAGCTTGTTCTATCGAAAACTCAAAGCTGGATTATCAGTTCAGCCCATTAAACTAAAATGCTTAAAAACCGATTGCGAAAGTTCGACTTAAAAAGCTTTCTTCACAGTTTAATTAAGGCTTACACCAAGTGAGCCATCATATTTAAGATCTGTAGGATTTAGTTAGTTTTTTATCATATCGCAAATGAAACTTCACATGGAAATTTTCCATCTTCTTCCGGGCCCTCAAGCAAGCAAATTACATGATCTTCAAACTTTTTTATTAATAGCCTCTACAATGTAGATATGTCGCAAATGTGCTGTATGTTGACCTTATGAAATATGATTACTTTACTTCACAGTTAAGTTGTGGCCCAACTTTTAGCCGAGTATGAAGTGAACTCTTTGGACTGAATAAAACAATTTGTCTTCTTTTATTCTAAAAACCTTGTGAAATTCATATTACATATTACCAAAAGTAAATTATTTTAAAATGGTCATGGTTAGTTTCGGTCCAGCCATGCCAGTTCTCTTTCATTTTCAGCATTATAATTATTTTTAAAAAATTGAAGCTATTAATACAGATCTCCAACATATATTTATCTTTTGATGCAAGACTTCCTCCCATTCTCAAAACAGCTTTTTCCAGTCAACCACATTACCTGTAAGTACAGAATGTTTTCTCTTTAACTCTTTTTCCTCCTGTTGCTCCCTTAGTTCTTAGCTCATCTTAAATCTTAAGTACTCTCTGAAAGCGTCCATATAATTCAGATTAGATAGGAATTCCATTCTACTCCACTTCACAGTTATGCTTCATGTCGTTTCCTTTCACATCTCCACACAACCGCATACATTTCTTTTTATTTTCACAAGTATTACATTCAGTTCAACGTTCTCTCATAGTTTAGTATTATGATATTCTATTCTTCTTTCCAGTCTGCAGCAGAGTCTGGAAAGAAATGTTAAATATGACGTTTTTATGTAAAAAGACTCTGTTACAGCTAATGGGAAGCACAACCACAACAACACAATGCCGTAGTAAAAGCCGATCAAAAACCGATAAAATTGAATGAAAAGATGCCACAAGCACAGTAGCATATTTATTTTACCACATGAACATGCGAAATTATTTGATTGTTAATGTGAGCATAAAAATAAAGATAGTTTTTAGTTCGTGCATGTATGCCGTATGTGGATTACTAAACCGACTTTTGGTTTGGGAACGGCGACTACCACATGCCAGGTTCCTATTGCCCCAATCTGTTTTGACGAGAATATATAACCCGAAAAAATCCGAAATCAGTGGTCGATGTACTTTTTGCTAATTTTATGTAAAGTTATCAACAAATATTGTGGTTGTGTATGCTGATGCTGGGTTAGGTTGTAGATGAGGTGCGACAAAAAATACAAAGACCCCCCTCTTATGTAATGTCGCACCTCAACTACTACCTGAGTAGCGATAGTTAGGATGTAGCTGAGGTGCGACAAAAAATACAAAGACCCCCCTCTTATGTAATTTCAGAAAAAAAAATTTTTGATTGAGAATTTAATTTAACCTAACCTGCCCTTTACAATATAATAACATATTATAACCTAAATAAAATTTGGCAGTGCGCTCGCTACGCTCGCTAGAAAAAAACGATATTCTGTACTAGTTTCCAAGGGTTCAGTCGCTTCGCTCCGCCTC
>JAQIWN010002937.1:0-14315 GCA_034699025.1 Entomobrya cf. arborea Gr-Col-00668
AAGCATGTCTTTCTGACTGGATCTTTTAACTGCTTGGATAATTAGTCATCACCCAAGAAGACTAAGAGACCCAAGCAAGATATCAATATCACAGAAGCTAAAGGAATTGCAGAGTGACTAAGTCTAGCATTGCTGCCATGTCATGACACGACATAACTCAAAACACAAAATGAGAGGACAAGACCGAGATTTTTTACTACAACAAAAATATGCACACATTTTTTGGACTTGGTCACGTCTGCAAAAAAACTTATACTTCATAAAATTTGCATATTGTAAACTTTAATCAGTATTTTTTGTAGCCAGACGCGTGTGTATGCTAAAAACACGAATCCGGTAAGTGACGCAAGTTGTCGTCCGGCCCGGCAGCGTTGATCAGTCAGTCTTGTCATTAAACAAAATAAGTACTTATCCAAATTTTCATTTGACTTGCTATACGTGTGGCCATTTTCGGCAAAATCGGTCCAGTAAATATTTTTTGCATGATCTCTACCTATTCATTCCGTTACTACTTAACACTTAACTTTTTTATTACTTCAACGCTGCGCTTACCATCATGGACTATATTGCAACCATAACAAAATATTCATATGATCCAGTTGTAAATTCCTAACAATTTACATTTTTTAACGCTGTAGCAAGACTTTTTATGTATGTACATATTTTATTATGACATCCAAGTTATTACTCATAATTCCGTTTTTTTCTTCCTTATCATCATTTTTTGAAACCTTTGACAGTTTACTAGGTACACACAGTACACATATATGTATTACTCTTTTTAATATTCTACCACCAACATTGATGCATTTACGAACTTATTTAAGAGATACAATATACAATCCAAAAAATATTTATGTTCATATTCATCATCATATCATCATCAGCGCAGTATGTTCGAGCATATATCATTCAACGTCGTCCGCCGCACGATATTATTATTCCCATTATGATTGTTATTATTATTAGCTGATACATTAACATCATCAAAGGCTAATTTTCATGCATGCATTAGTATGCATACGCACACTACAAGAAAAAAAATGGATTAAACTTTATTGAGTTTCATTATATCTTTCTTTCTTTTTTTTTTGTTAAGCTGGCACTATACTACTGACAGAGGGTAAAAAAGAGTGAGTCAATTTTTTTTTGTCATTCAGAAATAAACAGTAAGAGTCGAGTAATATGACAAGAGAGCTGAGAGTTGATTTACTTAGCGTGTCTACTGATTATCGCCCGACCACCGACAGACCCACCAACTTAGCTGACTTGACCATACATCTTTCTGTCAAAAGCAAAATAAAAAATCGTCATCATAAAACTCTCAATTTTAAAATTGAAATATAATTTAATATAGAGCAACTAGACCAGAACACATGTGAAATACTACGACAAAAAAACCTGTTGACAGTTTTCAGCTCACAATAGATCATAACCAGCACCTAAATTAGTTTACAAAGAGTACCGACAAAAATCCTTGAATTTTTTTTTGTGAAAAGAAATAAAAATTAAGAGTAAAGAGAGGAAGTGACAGTTAATTAGTTAAGGAAACACGAATTACTTAAATGCCATAGAAGATATCTTCATTGACATCGTTCCATTCATCAAGACAGTGGCACTGGCATCATTGCTCTGCTCAAACCACATCACCACCGGCTCTACATCATTTTTGTAATATTTTGAAAGATGGACTTGTAACTTGATTTCATGATCAAGTTTCATTTTTATACAAACTTCCTCACTTTATAAACTTATTTTGTTATCCAGTGTCCCCGAATGCCAAATAAAATAGTCTTGAACTTCAAAAAAACATTGTCAAAGTACTTACGATTTACGAATAAGCCATGAAAGACATTATGTTACAGTTTCAGTTTAGCTTTTAGTGGATTTAGCCATTCAAATGTGATGTGTTCTCAACAAACAAAGGAAATTCTTACAAGATCTAAAAGCTCATTCACAAAGCGTGTGTTCACCTGCTCCAGTTTAACATGGTAATATAATACGAATTTATTTCTCTGTTATTCTTTCAATTATGAAATTTCTCATTTAAACTTTTGAAAAAAAACATGTGAGGCACCTGCTCAAGCATGTAATGTAATGCATTGCATTACACCATACCATGTATCCAATCATCTCATCGCATCATTTTCCGGTCTTTGTCTGAGTGACTGACTTTCTGTCACAGTTCATTGAAATATTTACAGCTTTACGTACAAATTCAAGTTAAGTGTTTTTCACATTAATTTTAGAACGATAAACGAACGAAAGTTTTAGTACAAAAAATTTGCTTTAGTTTAGTTAATTACTCATAAAAAATATGGCTGAGTAAACAACTCGTACCATACCAGCTATACATTTAGGTAGATATAATATTTTTATGACCTGTCGTTTGTCAGAGACCAGTATATATTTCTAGTTGCCAGTTTGCCAGCTAATAAATGTCAACATTTAACTGGATAATGGATACATATTTACATATGACCTGCTTCATAATAAGAGAATATACATATGTAAAACAATATCCTCATCAGCATCATAGAGTGATCACAATCAGATGACTATATTGAAAGACCGTGGTCAGGTTGGTTAAAAAACAGAGAGTACAAATGAATTAGTTGCTCTAGAACATTTGTTTATCCTATTTTTTGGGTAATGTTATCTACAAAATCATCAAAGAGATGATGTTTTTTTTTGTTTTAAATGATTATTGAACTTTACCGAGCCGATGTATATTTTTTATTTGTGTTATCAGTCAAATGATATTTATCTCCAGTCCAGAAGAGCAGGTTATTATGCATGCTGATAGATAAGCTGTCTATCTGTCTGTTGTTTTTTCTTCTTCTGGGTTTTAATTTTTAAATGGTTTAATAATCATGCTGATCATCATCGTTGCTCTTTTCTTTAATCTTTTTCATCAGATCAGATCAGAGAGTGCATTAACCATTGCATTGCTCTAAATGCAGTTACGCTTTAAACATTGTCGTGTGTGTGTAGCCAACAAAGTCCAGGATGTATTCCTGGTTTGGTTGGTAAAGTAAAAATAAAGTGTTTAGTTAGTAGGTACATATAGGAACTGAGACGACATAAATTATAATTAAGTCCAAGTCTTCGGTTTTTTCTAAAAGAGGAACAAGCAAGTAGCTAATTATCAGTTTTATGTGATAAACTGATTATGTTATTGTGTTGTGATTATCTTTTTGAAAAATATTAGCAAGTATGGTTTCATAAGTACCAACTTCAGGATTTCTCGGTGAGATAAACATATTTAATATATTTTTTGTATTTTTTACATTCCAAATAATCTGTCTGTAGTCTGTACCCTGTACACAAGTATTAAAGACTTTCCTTCTTGAAAAGGAAATGTTTTTTAGACTGTCACTTTAAAAATAGCACATGTTCGGTCGTGGCATTTGATACCTTTCAAAATAAAATATTTGAAGCATGCGTGGTCCATTTCCATTTTTTATAAAAAGTAAAAAGATCAGTATCACTTGCATACTTTCAACTTTTCATAATTCATATTAACCCATACACTACATCGTACCTTGTGGAATCATGTCATATAGAAATACCTATACCTTTACATTTTGTTCCATTAAAAATATCTTTCATAAAAGGTGGCATAATAGCTCATGGTTCATAGAATTCTAGCAGTATAGACACAATTTACACACAACAAACACGATCCAGTCCGTATCTTTGTTTGACGTGACGTCCATTGCTCTTTTTTTGCAGACATGCATGCTTGTGTTTAATTTTTAAAGTTAGGTAACTAACTAACTGACAAACTCTTTTTGCTAGCATGAAATTTTATCCAGCTAAAACCTTGCTGAATCTGTGGACTGTGCTGTCTACATTCCTAGTGATGATGATGATGTCGTATGTGTTTCATCAAAAAACTATTTTGTTGGTTTCATGAATGTCATTTTTCTTTTGACTGTTTTTTGGGGGTAAATAAATTGAGTAGTTCATCTTCATAATTTGCCAAATGCACATACATATCTCTGGAATCCGCTTTAAACTTTAAACGCTTCCATTTTAAAAAAAAAAAACAGAGAAGCAGTTAAACTACTAAGCTGTAAATGATATCATTTTGGTATGCGCTTGTTGAGTTTGAGCATATTTTTAGCCTTAGCCATAGGAAAAAAATGAAAGAAACTTATGAACAAGCCATGTACAAAAATAATAATAAAATCACGCAAAAAAATATTATTTTGCACTTCGCACACGTTTTCAAAATCATAGATAGATTACCGAAACATGTAGGATATTTATGTCAAGGTTCATATGCAAGTGTTTATTTCATTTTAGGAAAAATTTTAAATTCGAGTTGACACAAAATTTTCTGTAATTTAATTTTATAGTACGGATATTAGTTTTTTTAAAAGCAACAACTGCCCTTCTTCACAAGCAAGGCACTAATCTGTGAAAAGCGAAAGAAGGACATATATAAGCTACATATAAATTGGTCCACCACCTATTTTTACCATTTACATAAAAGCATTTTTATTTTTACCAGATGATAACCAAAAATGTGTAACAAAGAAAGCCATAAAGTTAAAAGAATGTACGTATGCTTAAAGATTCTCGAATGGTGACGTCGACGTGTTAAGTGGAGATCTTTTACACAAATATTTATCATCATTTCTTTCTTTTTTTCGTAATTACTACGTAAATCCATTGACACCACAACACATTAAAAGTAAAATGCAATGGTGGGAGAAAAACGATTTCCTGTCACTTATTCAGCTGAAATTCTAGTGGAATATTGCCCATTAAATTGAGATAATTTGCCGGTGTATAATAGACCAAGAAGGCGACATAAAAATAGGTACATCCACATTTTTTACATTTAAGCTTGTTAAATTCAATGTGTTGGTCTAATGATCTCGTAGATCATAAAATGTATGCGATTATCATTATCGTTAAGAATAGCATTTGATGAGTTGACAATTGACATACATACTTTGCATTCAAAATGTTGCTGCAGTGGCATAAATGACGTTTTTATTATGATGACATGATGATGCCACAATCTGTGTGGTTTACATAATGCACATATTTTAGAATATTTTAGAAAATCCATTGAAAAGAGTTTAGTTAATTAAACTGCGTTCACTTTAACAATGCGTGGGTGCAACTGAGAAGGAGATCATAAAAGAATAAAAATTGCACCGTTTGGTACGGATCATTTGAGCTTCTCCTGCTTCATGTCATGAAAAATTTGAGGATTTGACAGCCCTCACACGTTCAAAAAGACATACACATGTGCACTGCACAGTATACATGGTTACATGACATGTATTATTGCTGTGCGGTAGAGTTGTAAGGGGAAAAATGGTTCTATTCACGAGTTACTCATGTTACTTTCTTTTCTAAACATAAAACTCAAGCTAACCAAAGCTAATGTATCGGCATTTGGTATGACACGAAGTATTATTACAAGTTACAAGACAAAAATTTATTATAAGGTTCACCTTCACACCACACCACCTCGACGAACTACAAAACATATAGGCAAAAGTCAAAAAGGGGTTTATCGCTCACTCATTGTCAATCAGTTTAGTTAGGTCAACGGTTTCGATACATTTTTTTTTGTTTTCATTTTAAAATGGTTAAAATACATAATACATTACCTAATCTTTTCTTCGTAGTATACAATACATGTCAACTATTGACTATATTGATTTTATATTCTAAAAAATGAATAATTATAAATTATAACCTTTCGTTTGAATGAAATACAATAAGTTTAAGTATTGCCGTAATTTATGTAACCATTTTTTAATACATTTTTTCTAAATATACATAACTTCTTGACTTACAATAACAAATAAATTATTATTTTTACTAGGCACCTTATTGACAATAACAACCAGACACCTTTGACTAATAAAAAGTAAATATGCATATCATATCATCATCATCTGCCTTCACATATGTATCCCATCATCAGCATCACCAATTCTAAAAAGTAATTGGACACAATACGCAGTCCACCAGTCCACTATCATTACCACTACCACACCATAACGTACTGACTTGAAAATGAAAATCAGTGCACAATGCATGCGTTGAACTAATGTTAGTTTTTTTCGGAATGTGTTCAAGAAATCTGATCTTCTCTTGTAATAAATGCGAGAGGACTGATTGTGAATGATCTGTATCGGTCGCTGGTGGTACCCTACCTACCAACCTACCTAGATATGCGCATGTCTTCTGATATTGTTATTTTTTATGTATCTGGACTGGAATAAGTTTACATAGAGAAAAAAGTATTTAATTGCCGAAAAAGGAATCGGGTTCACTTCCATGGAACCTGTAAGCATTAATATACATTCACAATGCACACATGTATGAAATCGTTTTTAAATGAATGAGCCCAACAATTCGTCGTCAAATAGTGTGCAACAAAACGCTTAACACTTTCCAGCAGCTTGCGGTCGAGCTTGTAAACTTTTTTAACATTTGACTCCTCTCTGCTGCTCAATCATCCGCTCGTCAATAATCGCTCTATTATTGAAAAGTAAGATGAGAAAATATATTATTGGTATTTTCCTTTAAAAAAATACTAAATGTATCAAACAAAAGTTTACACGAGTGAAACACGGGCGGCTATACTATATAACTTCTTTGATAGAGAGATAGAGAGAGAGAGAGAGAGAGATTTGAGATTTTTTAAACAATTGATGGTGTTATTAGAACGCATAAGTGTTTTATGACCACCGGTGCTAAACTGACCGTGTTCCATTGAGCGACATTAGTTAATATCCATTTTCAACATAAGCCATTCCTTAAAAATGAGAGTCTCGTCTCATGTTTAAGTCAGGGCTAATATGAAAATAAATCCAATGCAGCACTGTTAATAGTAAATAATGACACGGTGGTGTGGTCCTGGTCAAAATCCTTCTTACAGACACCTAAAAATACGCATTTATAATAATAATTGAAAATTATATTGATACTACTTCAGTTTCACAAGACCTCATTCAACACTCACATGAATAAAAAGTGAAGGGTCCTCTTCGACTTCTGTTCAGTTCTGTTTCATAGTCACCCTGGAAATGTAGCAATTTTTTTGACTCCAGGAATAAAAAATAATCTTACCAAAATAAGTAGCGGTGCATATCTGATCTGATGTACAGACGTCATTCCATAATTTTATTAGCTTTTCCATTATCAATTATAAATTATAAATACGCGAGCGAAGGTACGCATCTTAAATCGGTTTTCTATCGCGACAATTTTTTATTTAACTGACATGTGTACTACGAGCATACGTTTTAACATTACGTTAGCAAACAATTAATTTATCGTTTCATTTTTTCTTTGGTTTTTTTTAGTAGTGGAGCGACGTGACGTGGTTTGTGTAAAGAAGGTAAAAACACGAGAGGAGAGCAACAACGTTTGTGTATGTACACACTACAGCAACATTACTTAATTATCGCATCGTCTTTTGGAACAATTATCTTTTTTTTTTGGATTAATCGTGCTCTCCACATAAAAATCTTACAATTATGACGCTATCATTTGAAGACAATCTTAATTTTATGCCGTTTCCCTCATCCTGTGAGGAACTGCTGGATGGACTGCTAAACTCGTCGGACGTCTTTGATCACAATGAGCTTGGGGCAATAGTAGACAGTTCTGATCTCAGTTCTATTTTCTCTGGTCCTTACAATTCTAACTCGTCACCTTCTGACTCATTTCAAGGTAAACTAAACATTTCTACTAATTTCACAATTTATTTAGTGGCTTTAGTTAGTTAGGTCAAGTTTTTACTTTTTTTTATTAAACAAGGCAGTGAAAAATCTACAACGTAGAACAACAGTGGAATATGAATATTGTTGTAAAAAACAGCTTTCCATCGCTACAATTAGAGTATAAAGACGACATTTAAATTAAATTAATTTAGGGTCAAACATCACCACATCAGGTTACCGATCTGACATGGAATATATTTTAATTTATTGAGTCGTAGTTTACTGTGATTAAATTAGATTTCGTCTTTTTCAAGCGGCCAAATCATGGAAAGTTTTTTTTACATGAGTTGATTTATCTTGTGATTTGTATTATGAATTATACGTTAAAAACGAGTTCTTAAATACGTTTCTCTTTTGTATTTTTTGTCATACAGATAGTCTCCACAGTTCTGAGTCACCATTCTCAACATCATCATGGGACTCTATGGAACTACCAATAGCCAATGTAACCAGTCCAATCAGCGACTTCTCTATCGATCCATTATCATCGTTTACTTCAACCTTTCCCACAGTCATGTCTTCCGGTCCTTCTCTTCAGGTACAAAAAAAACTAATTTCAATTCAATTAAAAATATAACATTTTACTATTAATTATAATTATACTAATTTCCAAATTGTCATTACTTATTTCAAAAAATAGAATGACCATAATGACCTATTCAATGGCAGCTTATCATCATCAGCTCATCTCACTATGAATGCTACCACCTTATCCGAGCCTTCGGTCATGGGCAACGACTTAAACTACCAGCTATTCGACACATCCACACCTTTGGATGACTTTATACCTGTTGGATGTGGTGACTTGGATATCCCAGATCCCAATTCATCATGGGATTCCATGCTATCATTCTCCTCTGCAGAGAACCCAGCTTTAATTTCAACATCGCCAGAAAGTTCCTCTTCATATCCTTCATCATCTTCCCCATCAGTTCCTCCATTATGGTACAATGGCAGTGACTCCACTTCACTCCAAAGCTCAAAAAATCCATTAATGACATCATTGGCAGCCAACAGCAACGCCATTTCCAGAATCCCCAGTGCTCCCAACCAGCACATCATCCCAACCAACTCATCAACCATTCCAACCACCATTCAACATTCATTTCAAATGCCTGCTCAGAATGCTCTAGGCTCAGAGTCCATGGTGGAAATCGAGAATAAGCCGAAACCAACTTATTCAACAATCCCATCAGCAATCCCCACCTTACCAAAAAGGACCAGAGGTCGTAAACCAGGCAGTTGTAATAAAACTCGCAATGCTCCATCGGCCCCTTCTTTAAAAAAGACACCCAAAGAAAGAGGCCGTGGCAGAGGAAAAACCGGAAGCGACACTGTCATAGAACTAAAGTGCCCTTATGACAACTGCGACAAAGTATATTTCAAATCATCCCATCTCAAAGCTCATGTTCGTCGGCATACCGGTGAAAAACCATTTGTTTGTCCCTGGGACCAATGTCCCTGGCGGTTTTCAAGGTCGGATGAGTTAGGTCGTCATTTCAGATCACACACGGGGGATAAACCGTATCAGTGTACTGTTTGTACCAAGAGATTTGCACGAAGTGATCACTTGTCCAAACACAAACGGGTTCATGAAAGATCAAGAGAATCGTGTGATTACTTACTTAACTCATTTAGGCTCTAGTTCCAATTTAAAAAAATAAAGCCAAGCAATCATGTAAATAGTAAAAATAATTCTAGGCACTTGAGAGTATCTAAAAAACCACGAAACCGTCCATCTTAAAATAAAATGTAACTAATCAGTTGCCTTTTTTGGATGAAAATTTCGCTAATTTAAGTAGTTATTAAGTTTGTTAACAACCAAGTATTTTTACCTCGTAATTTGTTAAGTCACTTATTATGTTACTAATTATTATAAACAACGTGTATTGTTATTATCTTATTATTATAATCTGTATATAATACGACTATATGATATTTTGCTTTAAGCTTCTCAACATAAAAAATAATATGTCTAATTATAATGTATGTATATTCTATGGTATATTGTATATGGTATATGTTAAAAGTGTTTAGAGGTGAGAGTTCTCTAAGATTCTAAAATTATTATGTTATTTGTATTTGTAAAAGTTTTTTTTTGATACCAGACGTATTTGAGTACTTTAATGACTATAATGACTGAGAGCTTAACAAAAAGACAATATGTGACCTTTTTTGTATGTATTATATATTATATTGTTCTGTAAATCATCTATGTAAATTTGGCAAACATTTAGAAGACAAAAAATTTTATTGGAAAGGTATTATTGATAACTTGACTTTATATATTTAAGATCTAAAAAAAATTCGGATAGAGATATTATTTTCAATTTATATACAATTCTTTTTCAATGGACAAAAATATATAAAAATTGGTGTAAATGTAATTTGTGCTTGGATATGGTATGATATGCTTATTTGAGTATGGTTGCATACATGCTTACGAGTAATTCCATCTTTTTGAGAGTTGAATGCCATCAAATCAAGCTCCAGGATTTTTCTGGATTCATAACATACTGAATATAGCATGCTATAATACCTGTAATTTATGGTTAATAGTTTACGGTACAGCTATTTATCTACATACCTAGTTCACCCCTTCACCCGTCACCTCACTCACTTTATCGGAAAAACCTATCATTCTCATCCATAGTCGCGTTCACAACTAATAATTAATGATTTTAGGAGTCTCTTGAACCTGACCTAAAGCATTTTAAAGCCACCTGTGAATAGTTTTGCTACTTTGTGTAATAGTTCTATTGACTTGTCGAAATTGACAATTTTGCAGCTTTTTATAAATTACCCTTTTCACTCTGTTTGCATGAAACAATCATTTTCACACAAAACAATACTCTTTTCATTTTAATCATTGAATACCTGTGTAGGAAGTGAAGGTTTTTTACATTTTCACTTGAAAATATGATGTGCCAGCCAACTATACATATTATATGTACTATTTTCAAATAAAACGTGATTTAAAATGAGACACGTCTATCTTTGCTGATCATCATCATGCCATTTCATATTATTCCATTCATTTGATAAAAAAGCTATCTAGCAGGTGAACGCATTATTAGAGAGATGACTTTGGCCCTGAATGTCCCTGAATGCTATTTTGTGTGTAAGCCGCACAATTCTAAAACTTCATCAGTCATAATAATAACATAAACTGTAATAAAGGTTTTCAAAAAAAATAACATCTAAAAATATATTAGTTAAACTGCGTGTTTGCTTAGGACGGGACGGACCAGTAAACTTGACCACGTAAACTGTAAAACAAGAATGTGTATTCCACGGGAGACCTATCGCATGACCACTTATATTTCCGTCATGCAGTTCCGATCACTAGCGTTTTTGAGCCGATTGCCTCTTACTTAACTTTTATGAAATGATGTCTATCTGGCTATTCTGACTGGTATGATGAGTTTATTTTTTTAATGCAAGCTGCTTAAAATTGACGATATGACGTGATCTGATTCAATTTCATCACGGAATATTTTCTTTCCTACTTGATTGTAAGTGCTTGCGGATGTCATATATTCACAAACATTGTCCAATTTTTTTTCATGTAAGTGGTATTGAAAAATGAACAGCATCATGTCTACTGGATACCACTGGACAGCCAATTGACCGTGTACCTAAATATTTGAATATCAAGAGGAAGTAGACAACAACGCGGTTTTCAAGCTTTCAACTTGAGTAAAAGTGAGCTACATCATCACTTATCCACTAATTATGTGCGTATGATTATTGGATTAGTTTGAAGGAAAAAAATTGATTTACTAGAGATCATGATTACTTTAATGATTTTACTCAAGTATACAAATTTACCTGCTGAGTAAAATATTAAATGCTTCCAAATAAAATATCTTTTGATAAATAGTTAAAGTGATAGAGAAATGTGGTCAAAATGGTTTTACTTTACTGGATTTTTGTGTGTGGGTGTTTGTGGAATTGCTGATCTGAAGCCCACGCTTTTAGCTGATTCAACCCCACTGGATATTATTCCAGAGGAATTGTTTGGATTGCCATTGAGTATAGAATGTAATTTCAATTTATTTTAATGATACCTTTGATAATATTATAAAAAGTAGCATTGCTTATTGGGATAATTTTGTTTACAAAGCAATTGATGAAGAGAGATGGAGACCCCAGGCAAGATCATTACTGGAACCTCGACGGTACGACGGAGCTCAAGGTCGTGGAGCTGGTAGGCCTGTAAGATACACAGGAGAAAAGGTATGTGATGGAGCTTGCATTACTTCACGCTCTTGTGAATATCATCAAGGAACTTCGAAAGGACATTGCTCCAATGGAAACGTTTGTTGTGTTTGTATGTAGACAAAAATATGCTACTTTACTTAACTTAATTAATTATTGGGAATACATGTGCCTGTGATTAATTCTAGTTCACAAATCTTGTGGAGGCATATCAAGAGAGAAAGTATCATACTTTCGATCGCCCATGTATCCCCATTCAGTGAACAGCAGTATGGAATGCTCATACAAAGTATATCCTGCAGAAAATATTTGCGCGTTAAGGTAAAAGTATAATTTGGATTTAGTCTAAACACTAGGTGAACTATTTTTATATATTTAAAAAATTCTTTCGTAGAATTGACTTCGACCGATTTGAATTGAAAAGGCCAAAGAGATTTACAAAAATGGAGAAATGTGTTGAGGACATGATGTTTCTCATGAACTCGGCTGGGGGGCCAACTGAAGGTGTTTGTGAAATGGAAAATCATACCGGTAATAATAGTATAGCAATTAAACCGATGAATCCTTGTTAATTATGAAATAGCATGGATAAGTACTTTCTATAATTTCCTTATTTCAGCGGTTGTGGAAATTCACCCGAATGCTAGTCATCCAATAATAATATTATTTGTCACACAAAGTGATAGTGTAAGTTGGAATTTGAAAATAACACATGTCAATTGCCAGAAAATGAAGCCCTGGAAAAGTAAGGAATATAAACAATTAAATACTTTAAGGTTATTATTACAATTTAAAGCTAATTTTCATATTTTATTAAGACGTTCCAGAGTGTGGCCGTCAACTTTTGTTTGAACCTAATGAATACGACTCAGATGGTCAGTTATCTTTAGTAGAAAACACGTTCCATTCTCGACCTTTGTCAGGTAGCAATCATGCACCACCACCACCACATCCACTGCCATACATTGTAAATGGAAAGGACACGGAAAAAAAGGAATTTCCTTGGCAAGTGAGCCTTCAAGTAAAAAGTAAATCTAGCCATAGATGTGGTGGCAGTATAATCAATGAAAGGTAACTTTTAAAATTAAATTAGTTTTTTCTCAAAAGGAAGAAGACAATTTGGATTATTGATTTAATTTATTATTTTTAATTTAAACTTTTTGTTAGACATATCCTTACAGCAGCGCATTGTGTCTACAGGTAATATACTCTTTTAAGGCTGAATGGATAAATACATGTCAATGAGAGATTTACTCAGACTTTCTTTCATTTGAATGATGTTTAGAAATGCATATGCTGCCAAAAATAAACTGAAAGTTGTCGTGGGCGACTATGATATTGATGATGAGGATGAAGTGGAGTCAGTAGAGTTTGATATTGAGAAAATCATCGTACATTACAACTACAAGCCAACCGAGTCCCATGCCAATGACATTGCCATACTAAAGCTTAATGGGACAATTAAATTCAATGAAAATGTTCAGCCTATCTGTTTAGTAGATGAAGGTCAATCATAATTCTTTTCTTACGCATTATTCTACTTGAATAGCTTATTTTGAAACTGGAGGATTGGATAATGGAATTTTTCTTTTTTTAATTTGTAGATTTTAATGTATACAGCAAAAATGCAGTTGTTTCTGGATGGGGAAGGATGAATGCCTCTGATCCAGCTGCAGTTGCCGATAAATTACAAAAGTTAAATGTGAAAATTATTCGGAATGAGGATTGCAAAGTTCTGGTAAAACAAGAGTATGAGCAAGTGACCAAGAGAAACTTGTCTTATGAGGATGTAGCGAAATCTTCAAGTATGGGTGTGAGCGAAACTCAAATATGTGGGTTATCTAAAAATAGCACTTCCGTTTGCTACGTAAGAATACTCGTAAATAATTTCTGTTGAAATAAAAAATACTGTTAAATAAAATCAGATTTGATGTTTTTTTGTCAGGGTGACTCTGGAGGCCCTTTGGTAATTCAAAGTGAAGACGATGGACGATACTTCCAAGCTGGAGTGGTAAGCTACGGCTTAGGAAAATGTAGAACAGATCGGCAAATTCCAGGTTCATATACAAATGTACAAAAATATCTAAGATTTATAGCAGTAGCGACTATGGACGACTAACAATTAAAGTTTAAAAAAAGAATCTTGAGCATTTAAATATGTATAATGAACATGTGTGATGATAATACAACGTTTAATAGCTAGTTTTTAATGTTACTTCCACTCACGTGGGATATTGTAAATATGTGAATAATAAAAAGTTATATATTTCAGTAAAGGAATTTGGTTATCAATTGGTAATCCATCATAAAATATTTTGACAATGACAACCT
>JAQIWN010002938.1:0-14307 GCA_034699025.1 Entomobrya cf. arborea Gr-Col-00668
TGAGTCACTTGTACGATGCAGGCGCACGTGTATCTATAGACATGTTGAATAATAATAATAATTAATTAATTTTATTGGTTCAGATTAAATTTTAAGTGAAAATTAGCAAAATATGTTTTTATGCACAGTTTAATCAGAAAGAACAACTTGAATGTGTAAACGTGTGAAAGTATATTCAGAAAAATCGTTTAGTGAAATAAAGTGCAAACTAAATATGAATGAAGTGCTCGACAGCTTCAATTTACTGACTTACTCCGAAAAAACTGATTTGATTTTATCCCAAAAATATGTATTGGAAAGTTAAAAAGAATAAACTTGAGCTGCTGGATAAGTACGAAAAGTCAATGTCCCTAATCAAAGTGCCAGTGCACAAATGTCCAGCAAATACAAGATCCTCCAGCTGCAGAGAAATACTACGTTTGAATAGATTACCGAGAGAATAGATATGTGAAATCATGTCATTTGGCTACTTCTTAAGATTTTTTAAGGAATGGCTTAATAGAACAAGGAAAGCCTTTTGCTGTTATTTTCTAAATTATGTAACATTGTTATCAGTCAGTAATAATTTACTCTACTACTTTTTTTATATTGACTAATTTGTTAAGCAGAAATTTATTAATATATTTATAGTGTAATATGATGGAAATAGGGTTTCTGAATATGAAAGACATTAAAGCGCTTTAATCGAATATAACCTATAAATATTCAAATACTCGTCAAATTTTAAAATCAGTTATGTTTGGAGCCATTACGAACTATAGGCAAACTTATTTCTCATGGAAAATAAATAATATGCTTCTTGTACTGCTGCGTTGAAGTTTGGTACATATTTTTAGTCGACATGACAGAAAATCGTATTCGATATTTTAATGTTGTCTGTATCCAACAAAACTGTGTTACTTATTCATTTTGACGGCCTTTTAATCAGAAATTCGCTTGCGAAAAGATAATTGCATGATGAAGTGACAATTCATCTGTAATTGGTATTTTAATTATATAGAAATAATACGTTTAACTTTACACCAATATCAGTGTAGGATCAGTAGCGAATTTACGCTACATTGGTAGCGCAAATACGCTACCATAAATAAATAAATTATTTTTTGAGGCAGCGTCAATACGCTACCACAAATTTGAAAAATTCACTAATTGTATTTTTTATTGGAATTATTTAAAGATTTTGTTTTTCAATTTTTCTTATTATTGTTCAGAAAAAATTGCGCTTCTTTTGCATATTTTTACAAAAAACATGATTAGTTTTTTGCATCGTTATTGACAAGATATTAATTGGCCTTTATACATGACATATAAAAATAATGTTTTACGTAACAGAGTAGAAGAAAGGGTGAGTACTAATTTACTTTTTTTCTTAGAACCTAATATACTAATGCTAAGCGCTTGAATCCTATTTCAGAGCACACCACTTAAAACTGACGACGAGACCATTACTTAAAACATAAAAATATGCAACTATTTAAATGTGATATGAAAAGATGCCAGTATACAATAAACTTATTAAAAAAGGAGATTATAAGTGAAGCTAGTGATGTTAGTTAGAACATCTTAAAATATACAAACACTAGGAAGATTTTTATGTTAAAAATACAAAAACTTTAAATTTAACTTTATTTATATTGGGTGGTAACAGGAGTTACTTGAACCAGGTATCAAAACCTCCGTCGCGATGTTTCTTGACTTCTAATGACCTCATTTATTATTTATAAAAGCATATGTAACAAATTTTTCCGTGGACAAATAAACGTAACCATGTACGAAATCCAGAAAAAATGGAAATAAATACTGTATGAATATTTAACTTTATTTTGTGTTACAGTGTTTTAATATACGGGAAGCAATAATACAGTCGACTTATTTTGTGGTATTTCTTTGTCTTAATCGATTTTATACCGACGAATTTTTTAGTCGAACTTTTTTTGTTGTCGAATTTTACATAGACGACTGTTACATAGTTGATTTTTTTTAGTTGATTTTTTTTCTACTAATCAAACCATCATCATCATCAACCTAAATAGGTTGAATCATCATCAACCTATTTAGATTTAACTACCGTTATGCATTTTTTGCTTAAATATGCAGAAAAAAGCTTTATTTGCAATAACATCTGTTAAACATATGCATCAAAGTTCTCTCATTCAGCCTAAAGGGGCGAACCATAGGGTGTGAACAATGATTTAAGGGGTAAAGTGCTACGGGTAAAGAATGTATGATCAAATCGAATGTCAGTTTTGCAGCAAAATGATCACGGATATTTATTTTATACATTATTATGAATATAATTCACCTAGTGGCTTGCTCGGATCGGACCAGCACCTCCGGACTATACCCTGTAAGACCAAGTCGACTGTATTATACCAACCCTAAAATACATCTCGAATATGAATTTTTTCCAAATTGTATTAAAAATATATACAATTCGTGGATAACACAAAAAACCTGTTGCGTGTAAAAACTTTTCTACAAGCATATTAAAATAAGCCAACGTATTACTTTACCTGTCTTAATTGTTTACGTGCTTGAATTGTATATTATAGGAACTGAACAGCTCAGTATTAGACTAGAGTTATTCAATTTCTTATTTCCATGATAGTAATTTCTTCCCCAATTTATTATTCGACTACAATCTAGAATTTATATTGTAAGATTATTTGTAGGTGTACGACATGACATTATGCAACAAAACGTAAACATGATGATACAGTTTAAATTGTGCGGTAGTTTAGAATGTTAGTGGAATTCACAATTTATAAATTCAACATAAGATTTAATTAGCAATAGTTGTACGGAAATATCAGAAAAAGTAATTACGTTTTTTACATACGACGGATTAAAAAAGAACAAATAATAGTAAAAGCACTGCCCCAAGCAATTGTTACCAAAACACCTGGCCATACCATGGGATGAGTTAATTTAACCCCTCTGCTCATAATCCAGCGTAATGAATTAGTTATTGACACATTAGGGATGCCATAATATATAAATGTTCGAAATGGGTCTGGAACCACTTCCAATACACGAAAGAGACCTGCGATGTAACAAGTTTCCAATATAAATATGAAATAAATTTTATTATATTTCGATCTAAAAACTTACCGGAATGTATTGCTAAAGTTGGAAACAGAAAAATCTCTGTTAAAATAATAGCAACAGTGTCTCTCAACCATATACCAATTAATAAGCCTGAAAAAATATTTCCAAGTAAATCGCACAGATTAAACACATGTTATATTTACGTAAAAATTGAAAATACGTAGCAGTTTTTGAGTAAGATGGACCAAATTCGTTTGTCCATTGCCACCAAATACGTAAGGGCACAAACAGAAGGTTGATAAATTAGAATAAAAATTTGCCAAAGCATATTGGCTTAGCTGCTGCCTTTCAAAAAATACAGGCGACAAAGTAAAAAATGCCATTTTGTACTTGAAACACGTCAAATTTGTCAAATTTCCGGAGTCAGTTTCTAAGACCTACAACCACTAAACTTTGTACTAACTAGCTGTAAAGTTTAAGAAAGTCTAGTACATTGTTTTGATTATATAACAGAAGACATTGTACGGTAATTTTTGTAGTATCAGGGGGTCATAACAACCAATTTAACACATAAAACCAAAAAACAAAAACACGATTTTCGTAAAAATCAGGTACCCTAGTTTTTAAAGACGGTAGACTTTTTTTCGTAAAACCAAAACACCATATGAAACCCCAACTAAGTACTAGAATAACGTGATACAAAGTTTCATCCATATCTCAAATATAATTACAAATATCTTCAATCGAAAAATAATTACAAATATCTTCAATCGAAAAATAATTGTCAAAAAATCTCAAAAAATGCATTTTGAAATAAATTTGTCGCTCTTGTAAGCCAAAGCAGCCAAAGCAATATAATTTTGCACGCTTTTATTTTTGACTTTGTGCTATCAAACTGACAAGTTTTGGTCATTACGCCTACCTATACGATGGTGACGGCTAAATGAATATGGCCAACTTTAGTCAAAAAACTGCTACGTATATCTTGTACCTTACCAAAAGCAGTGTTACAAAATGCTGTCACTAAACACAGCAAAATAAATGTCCAAAACGATCCTACTACATGGAAACCAAGAATAAATTCAACGGATACCAAGCACACTATTGCTTGAAATAAAGTGATTGCTGAGACTGCCAAAAATATTCCTGATGTCATTTCCCAACGTTTAAGGCCAGCAACTTGAGACCGTTTGAAGGTTTCCATTTCCAATTCTAACAACCAACGTTTCAATATATTTTTGTCAAACTTGAGATTTGATTTATAATAAACATTTTTTTAAATACAGGTTTACCATTAATTAAAACAAGCGGTGCAGCAATAAACGATACTTCAAACAAAATACTTAAATAATAAAAATCAATGAATTAATAATGGCCAGAAAAAATATTATAATTCAAATTGGATATTAACAAAACACCACAGAAACAGAAATACTTGCTAACCATGTAATTAGTGACGGCAACATATATTCTGTAACTTTAGCATCTTGGTTTCCATAAACTGGATTGCGAAACTAGAAATAAAAATCTGTTAATACAAACAACTTAGACAAATTAGAAGATTTGATACCAAAAACTCACAAAAATTGAATCGTCAAACCGCCTTATGTCAATATTACAACTTGACGAGAGTTCATCCACAAGTTTGGCGAAACTACCGTAAATGGACTCAATCATAGTATATGTTATAATAGAATCTAAAAGATTAATAACAAGAAATCTAGAATTTGGAATATTTTGTTATTGTTACTAAGAAAATAGAGAATGCAATTAGAGCCAAGACTGCATGATCATGAGCTGCTTCGAGAAATCGCTTTAGTGGCATTATACTTTTGTATATTTTATATTTTTGATGTACTTGTAACATACATTGGAATGCTTATTAGTTAGCAAATATTATGTATCGTCTTAAAAGTGTAACTAACTTGACATGTCAAGGTTTATCTTAACGATTGTTCCATTTAAGGTTGTGTGTTCCGGATACAGTCCAGACATTGCTCTGTCAATCATGTGAGAAGAATAATTGTTTGGTATTTCAATATAACCCATAATGTTCCCTCGTTTTACTGCCAAACGAGCTTTTTCATTTGAAGAAAATTCAATCTAAAAAATCATAATTTAATTTAGAATCCAAATTTAAAATAAAGATGTACATATATAATAATTTGTCTTACCACTTTCAAATAATTACTTGAATTGAGAAATTTTAAGAAAGTACAGCTCAATAATTTCAAGTTACAAGTTCTTTTTTCCATAATCTGAGTACAGTTTCCCCTGACATTCAAAACTTCATTGTTTACAATGCCAAGAGAATTTTGCAAAGGAAGCGTTCCAATTACAACACCCGTTGTTATAATCTGAATGGGTGGGAGTACCATCAATAGAATAATAAAACTGAAACAAAGGCATTAATATTATAATCCATGTTTTATGAAAGAGATTACAAATTAAGAAATAATGTTTTTAAAATCTGCACATGTTTGAAGTTTTTGACTGAATTTTCTTACATTGGTTGACGTAAGAAGTTAATCCAAATAACTTTATTGTATGCCCAAATTCGATTAAATGATTTAAATGAGACGTCTTCCATTAATTTCGTTTTCGCTTCTGCTGGACGCCAACCAATAAGTTCATTCCTGCATTCATTTTCATTTGCTGTGCTTATGCTGTTGAACCCAGAAAACGTTAACGCCGTTGTTTGATCGTTAGTCGAGTTGTCCATTTTACATATTTTTAGGACTACATCTTCCAGCAGAAATGTATTCTGAACTTTCATCAGAACACTTGGATCATTTTCGACAAGTAAATTTCCTCTTCTCATTATTCCCACCATGTGGGCATGCTTTACTTCCTCAATGTAATGGGTTGTTATTATTATTGTTGTGTTCTGGTTAGCTGCTAATTTAAAAAGGTGATCCCAAATTCTGTCAAATAAACCATTTATAGCAAAAATATTTTTTAGGCTTGTAGTTGTGTAAGTGCTTAGTTTTATTGTCATGTGAGCTTGTTATACTTTTCTCGCAACAAAGGGTCCAATCCGACTGTCTGAAAATCAATACATTTTTTAGGTCATAAAATATTTAAAGTATGTAACGATTTTATTAATTAGCTACAAACAAGTCAGATATTTTGGAATATAAATGGGGTTTTTATGCAATTTTAATAAAATTATATACCGGTTCATCTAATATAAGTAACTTTGGATCGTGCATCATTGTCAAAGCTAAAGAAATCCTGCGTTGTTGCCCACCACTTGAAAATATACAAAAGAGTCGTTTTTGTTATAGAAACGAACGTATATATTCTTTTATTTTTTAAGAAGTTACTAACCTGAGTGTGCATATTTTACGAGAATCGTATCCATCTAGTTTGAGCAAGTTCTCAAGCAATGTCAATCGTTCTTTAAGCTTATTATCAGATATTTGATACAGTTTTGCAAAAAACTGTAACATTTCTCCCACGGTTAATTGATTGTACAAGGCGTGGTTCTTTAAATAAATTTAATTGTATACACAATACTAAGCATATAACATGTTTTTTAAACGTTCCGATTTATTCAGTTACCTGGGGCATGTATCCAATATTATGTGTTAATGTACTAGGTCTTACATCCTCCCCAAAAACCGTTATTGTCCCAGAGTCCCATTTGAGTAATCCAATGATACACGATAGCACAGTTGATTTTCCACAACCGCTACTTCCAAGCAATCCGTATCTGAAAAACGTGACATAAACTATCTTTAATTGCTATTTTATGTATTATTTTATACTAATTCGATAATATTTTTTACATTTGGCCTTGTTTTACACTCATAGAAAAATTCTGAAGAATTTGATTGTCGTTCGTATACGTTTTACAAACGTTCTTCAGCAAAACCACAGTTTTTCCTTTTGGAGGAAATGAGGACTCGGAAAAGGAAGGGTGGGACATTTTGAATCTTTTTACTTTAATATGTTGTAATAATTTATAAAATTATTATTTTGAAGCAACACATGCACAAAAAAAGATTATAATTAAACTTAGATAATATGTTCAACAAACTTGCTAGTAAATCCTACTACCTGCTACTTCAAGCTCTAATCCATGAATGAAATCAAACGAAATTATATACTGTACACTGGGGTAAAAAAAGTTTTTTGTTGTGGCACTGAACAAAGAAATTAGTGTACCAGTTGGTCAAAATGCCTGCGCTTCTCGATGCAGTGCATAAAAAACTTCTACTAGAATAATTCTTTTCGATATTAATAAATTGACGTGTGTAAGCTATCAAATTCGTGTGGACTGTTTAATATGTATCCGTCATTTCATCTTACAAACTTTTATGGGTTAAAAATAATGAACAAATCAACATTTTCTTGAAAGTAAAAAATAAAGCATATGTATACCTATAATAATTCTCGTAGTAATACTTTCTTCGTATTATTTAACAATTTACTATACGAATATACATAGGTTCGTAAATGCTGTACAATTTTAGCAACCTCTGTAATGTTCCAGATCCTACTATTTTAAATTTGTTTTTAATTGAGCTAGTTCCCATGATCTTAATACATGTTAAAGATAATGCAAATAAATTTGATGTTATAGATTTTGGATTTTTTGGTTTTTTGACCAGTTTTGTTTTTGACCAGGCCATGTTTTGACATTGAGTTCCGTGTAAAAAAAATACTTGAGCTGGTTTCGTTTGAATTTAGAAATAAAATTAGCATTACAAATCATTTTCTGATAACCCAAAATGTGTCATTTTCCGGTCCAGATGGACCTTGGAGACTAGTAATCACAAATAATGGAGCCCTTGATTTAAGAATAAAACCAGTTGACGAATATAAAAACTAGATAACTTACTGGTAAACCGACAGAATAAACAAATTAATCTCGAAATTCATTTATAAGTGTTATTTACGTAATAAAGAAAAATAATAATTCCTCGAGTAATTGTTTATGTTTTATGGAAAAATCTGAAACGAGCACTAAATTTTTTCCCCTACCTTTGTCTCACCACCTTTATTAGAATAAGGAAAAAAATAATTTAAACATTTGCAATTTAAGAATACTTTGTTCGTTGAGTATGTTTTGTTGGACGTCTATGCTTGAGCAGCTTGATTTTCTTAATTGTTTTTACGTAAAAGACTTTTGTGTATCATTTTACTTTGTTATGTGTTTTGTATCGCCACATTTCAAACAGATTGATTATTATTGATCAAATGCTGTAATTGATAGTTTAAGTTTTCAGATAAGATCTTTGCCTTGTAAATAAATGTTTTAGACTTTTTTGTTATTTCTATCTTTTTGTGTTTTTATTTTATAGTACCAGCATAAAAATTATAATGCATGGTGGATTAGTAAGCGGATTAGGTAGGTAAAAGATTAACTAGAGGAAGATTATTTGAAAACAGATCATAGAGAAGGAGGTGTAGGAAAAATGAAAGGTTGATGAGATGTATTGATTATTTTCTTACGCAGAAAATTGTCTGACTTACCTGATGAAGCTGCTCGCTCAAAAATATTTGAAATAAAATATTGTGTAAGAATTGATGTTATGGATTTTTAAAAGAACGTTTTCTGACGTTATTCAATAGAATTTAAGTATATTTTTCCTTTTTAGAATTTTTGTTGTTGGTCAAATGAAAACACAGAAGGAAACCAATAATAGTAAAACGAGAAGAATGTAAAATTCTGATATGTAACTATCGAAAGCCAAAATCAACGAATGATGAGATGAATGTGAACGTCAAAAACTTTTCTGTCATTTTCCCATGTTTTCCCAGCTTTTTCAGAAATTTTGCCAAGTTTTCCCACTGTTTTCTATCATTTTCCCATGTTGGCCCAGTGTTTTCAGAAATTTTCCCAGTATTTTCTGTTATTTTCCCTGGTTGACCCAGTGTTTTCAGAAATTTTCCCAGTATTTTCTGTCATTTACCCATGTTGCCCCAGTGTTTTCAGAAATTTTCACACTGTTTTCTATTATTTTCCCAAGTTTTCCCACTGTTTTCTATCATTTTCTCATGTTGCCCCAGTGTTTTCAGAAATTTTCTCACTGTTTTCTATCATTTTCCCATGTTGCCCCTGTGTTTTCAGAAATTTTCCCAAGTTTTCCCAGTGTTTTCTGTCATTTTCCCATGTTGCCCCAGTGTTTTCAAAAATTTTCTCACGACTTCAAATTGGTATGATTTAGTTGCCTTCATTATTTTTTTCATGTTGTCTAAATAAACGATAAAAAAAATTCCATTTAAAATGTATGGGATCTTTTGACCCCCATACCTCGGGTCACAGGTGACCTGTGGCTCTGAAATTCCATCCCATAGGAGATATTGACCTAGAGTTCTTGTGTACCTAGTTTGGTGTCAATCGGTCAAGTGATTTCGGAGAAATCGTGTTCACAGACAGACTGGATTGTAATCGCATTAACTATCTCATCAAGCTTCGCTTTCGATAGTTATTAACGTACGATTACTTATTGATATTATTTTTGAGATATGTAAAACAAATTTCGAAACGACAGCCATAATAATATTAGAATTTTCATGTTTCACCAATATCAAAACTTATTTATTTGATGCAGACGTTTGTGTGAATAATTTTACTACAGAACAGACATTGCTGGGATCTTTAAAAAATATCAAAAGGACTCTTCACACTTTTACCTATTGTCAAAATCACTAGGCAAAATTTTACTAATCGAAAATAAATTGCTGAAACAAATCAAGTTGATTTTTTTAAACAGAAATAGTTCATATAAAACTCATTTTTGGTTATCAAGGTTGTTTGTTACTTTATAGCACAAGCTTTCAACAACAAGCCGTTTTCTTTTTCCAGTGCGAACAAACAAAAAATGTATATTTTACTAAATTGATACAAATTTTACAATTTTATCTCTCTGCCATTTTTCTAGTAATTTCACTGGAGCTTCAAGTGCATGACATAAAATCACATCACTACTGATATCATTCGTATAGTTTTGAGAACTAACTATCATGTTAAATGTGTTTTTGTAATTTTAGGAGAATGTGCAAATGCCAACACACAAGCTTTTAAAAAAATTAGCATGAAAATAACTATGAAAAGCATCTGTACGAGAAACGTCTAATAAGATATTTTTGATGAAAGAAAATCTATACGACAATTATGATTCACAACTAAAACAAGTATTTAACCAGCACTCTTTTTATGTAAGAATAAATAAAGGCTTGGGTTTGTTCTGCACACTTGGTTTAAAGTGAATCGTGCACATTCGGGAACTTGACAAATCTTTTCAGAATTAGCATAAAAAACTTGATTATAAATTTTAAAATTTACAATTTGTCTGAATTTCATTGAAAAATTTACTCATTTATTGGGTAAGCTCGGTTGTAACATGCATTGTCACAAATGAAATTAAAGTTTTTCAAAATATAAATAAAATGTGATAGTCGCATTAAGTCTCGTAATTTTATGTATTAAATAGAATATGGTTTTATACAGTTTGCGCTAATATCTCAGTAAGAACTTACTTGATTCAGTTTTCATAATAGATTCACACGGGTTATTTCAGATATGTATATAAAGATAAAAACCCAGTGATTAAAGTAATTGACCGTTGTTTTGAAAAACGAGACATGAAACGCCCTTTAAAAATATTTTTAATAATTCATTCCCAGTGAGTTGGAAATTTAGTACAAAATTATTATTTTTCTAGCTTCGTATCACAGTTGAAATCAACATAAGGAAAATGAAACGTAAACTGCTCAAACTATTTTGCCTAATTGATTACACAGCTTACTGGTGGGATTTTTTAATTAAACAAAATCACCAAGTAGTTTACCTTTGGTTCATTTGTTTCACTAAAAGTATACACTACAGAGAAAAATATTTTGCTTTTTGACGTCATAAAAATATAAATATAAATTGCGCAGTTTGTGAAAAATAAAATCTACAGGTAAATTCTTAGGCTTATCTAATTTCTATTATAGTTTTGACAGCTGTAGGGTAGCTTGTTTATCATTTCAAAAAAAAACAGATGTTTATCTAGTTTATATTGTGGTTTTACATGGGCAAAAGAGCTTAAGGAAAGAGAAATAAATAACAAGGACGAGTAGGAAAAATAATTTAGATTTGATAACTTGATACAAACATAGGACTGGTTTGTTTTACAAGCAAAAGCCTGTGAAAGGTGAAATTGTGCCAGAATAGTGGAAAGTTTTATGGAAAAATTTCGTAAATGCTATGAAAATGAATAATAGCTGGTTGATATTATCTCAAATTCCACTGTAATCCACTGGGCGTAAAAACTACTAAGGAAATATTTTACGTATATTTTGTTATTGATTAACTATTCTATGAGTGAGATGCATGCTGTGTATGACGTTTTTCTTTAAAAATTAAAAGGAAAAATATGAAACAATAACAATGTGGATTTAAAAAAAAACAAATATCAGAGTTTGAAACAAGAAGGATCGGGAAACTAGATTTAAAAATAAGCTAGTTCACATAATACAAGTTTTACTTAAAAATCCTTATAAAAGGTTCTAGTCAACTCATTGATGGTCTGAGTATCTGTTTCAAAGTTACTGTGTAAAGTTTACATATTATTTTGAATTATAATTAACTCAATTTTTAATAAAAAATAATCCGTTTACATAAGTTTGAGAAGTAGTAGAAGGATTTTTTTGTGAGAACGTAGTGAAAATGTTGGGTAATATCACACAATTGCAAATATGATATACAATTTATTATACAATTTCTAAATAAACTTAACTAGTTTAACATTTTTGGTTTTTTGAAATAGGGTTTGATAAGCAAGTCTGGGTGACATCTGTTATCTTGGATGATGATGTCCAGAAAGCGTTGGTACTTTGCTACTCTCTGCGGAGATGCTATACAAATCGTAAAATTGCGGTAGTGGCGTCACCAAACATCGCACCTCATTTGATGTATTAAAATTTTTTATATAAAGTTTATAATATTGATTGTCCAACACTATTACCAAATTCACTATTATTTCACGTTTCGAAAGAGCCGATTCTTGGTTAGGAGTTTAAAAAATATGGTCAAGTGAGTGTGGCCAAAAGTCGTTTTGGTGAAATAGCAGAAAACAATCATAAAATTCTTTCTAAAAATCTAAGTATTTCAAAAAAAAAATGAGAATCTCTTTCTGTTTTTGTAGGAAAGCGCTTTACTCCAGTTTTGATTTCGTGTTTTATCCCGAAGAGGCTCTAAACGTGACGAAATTAAAATCAGATGATTTTTCCAAGCTTTACTCCCTTGTGGCTTTGCGATCATTTGAAAAGTGTGCTTACTTGTCGTTGTCAACGATGATGGTGAAAAATTGTGATGATATTTTTTCAATACAAGCTAAAAATATCACGCTTTTAGAGGAAGATGATGAGTTGTCCATTTTTCTTTTCAAACCATCTGTGGACATTTTTAACGGTTTGATTCATGGCCTTATGGATTCGAACAACCAAAGCGGTAAGATACATTAAAAGTAGTAAACATTATTGAATTACAAATGTTCTTAAGTATAAAAAAATTGAACGCCCAATTCTACTGTCGTTTCTTTATTCGAATAAAAATGCTAAAAAATAGGTGAATAACTGTAAACTCTGGGGTAATATGAGACAAAAAAAAACATTTAAAGATAATGAGTTTTGGTTATTTTATTCAATTTTCGTTGAGTTTGGAATGTTAAAAATACATTTAAACTTAAGTAACACATTATTTTTTGCTACAAAGGGTCTGGATTCGGAGCTTATTTGAAAACATGGTTGAAAAATGAATTTAAAAACGTTGAATTCTTACCTGTTAAATATGGGAATCCCTTTAAGCTTGGGCAGGCATTGATTGGGTAACTAAAATATTGACAAATATTATAAAAATTAGCTGTATAAATATCCTCAGAACGTTTCTCTTTTAAAAAACGTTTGATTTAATGAACTGATTTTCACACCAGATTTGAACAGGGTTTGTCAATCCACTTAGTCGATTGTTCGACCGGAAGTATAAAAGATGAAGAATATGGGGGGAATGTACTTCTCCGCAAACTTGTTGCTATTTACTTGGAGAATATTTTGGAGGAGAATGTTCTACCTTTGTTGAAACGTTGCGCAAACGTTGGCCCTATTTTCTTGTCACCATCATCATCATCTGCAGAGCTTAGGTACAACAAAGAGCCAATAGCGATTGTTGGAATGAGTTGTCGCTATCCCGGTTCTAATAACTTGGAAGAATTTTGGGATCTGCTTTTCCATGGAAAGGATGCAACAAGCAATCATCCCAAATTTCGATGGATGCGAGAGCAGTGCAGCGTGAACAAAGCTGATGCGAGAAAAACAAATGCTGGATTTCTAAAAGTTCCTGTGGACGAATTTGATGCAAAATTTTTCGGTACAAAAGACTTAAATGTTCAAACTGATCAATATTACCCATTTATTTTTAACGTTTGCTTTAACAAAAAGTTGTGTATTATTAACAGGGATTTCTCCAAAAGAAGTTTTATTCATGGATCCCCAACACCGACTTTTACATGAAGTTATTTGGGAGAGCTTAGAAGATGCTTGCATTGATCCCCATTCACTTCATGGAACATCCGGTTCCGTTTTCTTGGGAAGTTGGACAGATAATTACAATGATATTGTTATGAATTCAACAATAGCAGAGTTTTATCGTGCTTATATGGGAAACTCTATTGGAGCGGCGGCTGCCCGAATTTCATTCCTTTTGGGAATGACCGGTCCAAGTATTTCGACAGAGTCTGGATGCAGTTCAGCAATGGTTGCTCTTCACTTAGCTTGTCGGAGTTTAAGAAGTGGAGAGACTAATTTGGCATTGGTGGGTGGAGTGAATTTATTACTTCATCAGTTCAATCAAGATTTGATGCCAATGATGATTTCACCAGATGGTCGATCAAAAACGTTTTCGGATGATGCAAATGGTTTTGCAAGGGCTGAGGGATGTGGAGTACTTGTATTAAAAAGGCTATCTGATGCGAGGAATGATGGGGATAACATTTGGGCATTGATAAAGGGCACTGGAGTGACTCAGGAAGGTATTTCAAAAAGTCTGGGAACACCGACAATTGAATGTGAGTCCCTTGCCATGGAAAAAGCATTGAAAGATGGGGATATACGACCAGAAGAGGTTTCGTATGTTGAGGCTCATGGAACTGGAACAGTTGTCGGTGATCCGTTGGAAATTGCTGCTATTGCAAAAGCTTATAAGTCTCCTTTAAGAAAGGAACGTTTGGTTATAGGATCCGTTAAAACGAATGTGGGGCATACTGA
>JAQIWN010002939.1:0-14295 GCA_034699025.1 Entomobrya cf. arborea Gr-Col-00668
GCTTGCATCAGCCTTTTCCAGTCCATTAAATACACTCCACTCTCACTTTTCCCTCCTTTGCTTTCTCTTTTATGTAGAATTGCTAGCCTTGAAAAAAATTTTGCCAAAAGGAAAGTAATAATCAGGAAATAATGAGACGGATAAGATTATTTTTCTTAAAAAAAACCATGTGTATTTACTAAATTACTTGAGTCACGTCCAGTAAATGAGATGAAAAAGCTAAGTAAAAAAACCACATAATCAGAACACGAAGTATTAATACAAACAAAACATACCAGCTACTTTTTTATCCGTCTGTTACAAAAAAAAACTCAAATGTCCATGATATGTTTTTAGCTTGAATTCATTTTCTTCTGAAAAATCAATTGGACAAAGAAAATCCCTACTACAATATAAAAATACTTGGAAGAATAGGTATATATTTCGTCTTGTATACTTAAGCTCATAATAAAAGAATTGCAATCCAGCAGCAGTAAAATTAAAGCCAACAAACAAAACACGCTTACATAATAAGTATGTCTGCTTATCACATTATTTTTATTCCTCATGTGATTTTCCATCCATGTCAGAATAAAAACTACAGTAGAAAGTTACCCAAAACTAGCAACAAAAATCAAGATTTACATCCATACAGCTTTTCAAAAGAATAACACATTGTCAAAGAGAAAGTATGTGTGTGAGGGAGGGAGAAAAAAACGTCACTTTGTCGAATAAAGCGTCCACCATCGACTATTGAAAAAAAACATGTAAAGAGACTTTCTTTTCAAACTGGGGATATATGTGCATGTATATTTATAGTAAATGTAGTGTGATGAGATCGCAGTATACAACACTGTAAGTACACTCATCTCATAATCCACTCTGATGGGCCCACTGCTATTTCCTTTGACGACTTTTATATTCAGAGATACATTTTTATGTGCATATAATATGACATTTTATACCAGTCACTGCCATCCACCATATCCATTGCATCTCTCTTCACTTCTTGTTCTTCATTCATTCTTGTTGAATGGCAGTATTCAAGTCAAGAGATGAGAACATAAAAGCGGAAATGATGCTTGAAAGACGTTGCATACTAAGGAACAAGACATTTTTTTCCTTAAACGACAATCATTATGACACTGCAAATCTGATCTCCTTCTTCTCTGAGAACCAAACACACACACATACATATACACACGCTGCCATTCAGACAGAATCTACTGGAGTGGTGACAAGAAAAGAAGAAGCGATAAGATATACACACCACCCAAATATTATACCTTTATCTTTAACACAAGCTGTTTGGTATTATTTTTTTCGTCTGTTTGTACATAAATATTGCTATATTGTAGACAGATGTTTTGTGTCCTGAGTCCATTTCATTTGCTTTTAAATTCACTCCATGGATACTTGAGGTTTAATAGTCAGTAAAGCAGAAAATGTGTTGAAAAGAAAGAATTTAGGAAAATAAGTAGATGTATATTTTTTTCTTCCTATTTTGTCTTGCTTTCGGGATAAAAATGTGTTCATGTAATACAAGATGTGTTTGTGCATGTGTAGGTATATATATATACGTATTTATGTCTGGGATGCACACAAGAAGGAAGTAATATGATACCTTTTCTTGGCTCAGGTTCAACGGTTCATCAGTGCCAAACTTCTCTCCACGGGCCACTACCTCATGTACCAATGCGTTTCCATGCAATGTTAGTTAAGTTACTTTTGCCAGGAGATCGACTCAATGACTGATGAAAGTGTGAGCACATTTTGCGGCAAACTGCATAGGCGCCCATTTCTGAGGATCATGTATGTTGTCTGGTGGTGGTGGTGAAGTAGAAAGAAGATGATTTTTTACAATATCATATCATGATATCATATTTTCATGATAGTCTTGGTAATAGTAACTTGACTAGTTTTCTTTCCCTCAGCGAGATAAAAACATGAAAATACCTTTGTCTAGATTAAATTCACAGGTGCAACTATTTGAAAGCTGCAGTGTAGCATCAGGTTATAATGATGAGTGATTATTTGAAAACTTTTTATCGTTATTTTTTCTATTTTTCTTTGTTTAACACTTTTGAAAACACATAGAATACATTTATGATTGATTTGAGCTAATAAAACTAAAGTGGCAACGGTTACAACTTTTAGTTAAGGAATCTACTCTTCTTTATCCCTCCAGAGATAAAAAAAAATATATCTTTACTCTAGACCAAATAGGCTTAAAATTTAAGCCATTTTCTTAGGTCAGGCGATTATAGTAGTTTCACACATTATGTCGCATATACACACCAAAATTAGCAGAAAGTTTGACAAAAAGCAAGAAACTCCGAATGCCTTAGTTATTAACACGAGGAACACACAAATAAACGTATATATGAATTCACTGTAAATATATTCCACTATACATTTTAGATATCATATAGTCTAATACTCATAATAGGTTTTCTTCTTACTTCCTACAAAACTACTTTGCAGTAACAGCACACACACACATCCCATCACAAAAGGTTTATGAACAAGCAAGCAATAAGAAAGGAGTTGCTTTGCTGCTGCGACAAAAAAAAACTTTTCGTAAGTTAATTGTGACGATGAGGCGAGGGAGTGTCTCCGACTGGATTAAAAGAGGTAAAAAAGAGAGAGAAGTTTGGCGACACTTGCTTTTTTGCTCTTTTCCTACAAAACATATGCCATATAAATCTATGCTTTGTGTCATGTCTCAACTATATCCAGAGCAACCGCTGGTCCTAGTGTCTATAATATTTAGGCATAGGTCTAATTAACAAACTCTGATTACATGTACACATACATAATACCAATTTGTGTATAATTCATCAAGATATGTAAATAAATCGGGAGAAAGCATGACACAAATAAAGTATTTTTTGATTTACTGAAGTCAAATAAAGTCCATTTAAACGAAACACTTTGAAATGCAATACACACATAACTCCACTTACAAAAGTGAATATGATTGCATTAATGTTGGCAATTTTTTTGTGAAACTGAATCGTTTCGATTTTTCAAGAATTCCAATTTGTTAATATTTCTACAATCGTTATATCCAGTTTGTCTTGTTGGATTGCATGTACGTATATAAATATATGCATAACTTATAACGAGACAATGAAACAGTATAAAAAATTTTATTAGAAATAAACCGCTTCTGGCACATGTAATAAATCTATTTTATGTACCAAGTGTATTATTCTTTTGATTGGTAGGTTATAGAGACCGGCAACGACAATAGGGATCGTAGGTATCCAATCTTGGCGCATTTTGTTCTTTACTTTCTGACGCAAAAAAATTGTCCTATGCACATATATTGTACAAATATATAATACACAGATATGTATAAACGACTTTGCGTTGTCGTCGTCTTTTTCGTCTTGAAAACTTTGACATTTCGCTGAGAGGGGAAGAAGACAACTTAAATGGCATGAGTAAAGAGTATGCTAGTATGAGGTAGAAAAGAAAGTGAGTGTATTACCTTGTATGGATGACATAATGAGTTATCCGGCTGTTGTGAGTGTCAAGTGGCGGTGCCCAAGAGAGGTTCACAGCGCGCGAAGTAAAGGCCAGAATCAAGGGTCTCCCTGGAGGATCCGGAACGTCTGTCAGCAGAAAAAAAGAAAGCAGAAAACCGAGTTAGTAAAGTAAAACAAGAGGAGAAACAACAAATAATAATAATAATATATAATATAATATTGCCGTGCCGACAAGACAATGAAAGAGATAGAGCTGAGCTGTTGCGAGCTGAGTTGAGTCGTAGGAAGGGCAAAAAAGTTTAGTTTAGTTCTATGAAATGGAATAAGAATAACAAGACAGTATGAAAACTGACTGTCTCACTGTTTCACGGAGGAAAAGCATAAAGTTTCACAAAAGTGGAGAGAGGAGAGCAGTGCAGTGCTCCTCTCTCTCTTCGTCTTTTCCTTCCGTCAGCTCAGAAATAATTCACAATTTCACACGCCAAGTTCATTAATGTGAATTAATTTCCCTGACGACACTCTATTTTTCACGAGTCGTTTTATGAGCTTTCGGTTTCCTGTAGTAAATGGTTGATTGTTTAGATGGTACTAATGAATGCAAAGATGAGAGAGAAAGGGAGGAAAGCAAGGTGACTTTAAAGGCGGCTGTAGTTTACATGTTTCCATGTGCATTTATTTATTAACCAGTTAAACACACGCATAAAGCAAACGTTTCACAAAAAGTAAGCGAGTTTGCGGAGGAGGAAACGGGCGACAATGAAAAACCAATTTGTTGGGTTGGATTGTGTGACTTGTACACTTTATAGTTAATGTGTTTATGGGATGAAATGCGTAATAAAATGTACTTTAAATGTATTTTGGGGAATAATCGGCAAGTAGGCGAGCTTGTGTAAATATCTACAAATTATAGCTATGACTTTTTACATTTCCTCTTTTGTACACACATGCAAGGTAATTGAGAAGGAACAGGTAAGTGTTTTCATTTTATGTCGTGTCTTTTTAATTGGAGCTACTGCCATAAAGTAGTACCTGACAGTTTCCTGTGTTTAGTAAAATCGTAAATGCCAATTAAATCTTCATGTACAAAGAAATAAGTTTGTTTGAAAGCAAACATGTTTATTATTTTTGCCATAATTCCTTGAACTACTTAAGAATACTTATTTTTAATGGTTAAAAAATGAAAACCTGGTGGGTGCGCAAAAAGTGCCATTGTTTTATGACTTTGAAAGAACAGGTGACATTAATATCTGCGAGCACCTGAATTGAATAACAAATAAAAGGAAAAAATAGGATTATTGTATGAGGATTCTGCACAACAAACAAAACAGACAAGATAAAAGTTTCAGTGGAAAATTACGGCATTTGCAGAAAAATGAAGTTGACATATTGCTTATTATTACTTCCATTTTTTCCTTTTAAGGAGCTATTACTCTAGTTGGAAATACAAAAGAAATAAAACGTTTTTTATCTTCAATATGTTTGGTATATTTTAGTTGTTATGTTGAAAGCTATTTCTGTACATCCTGTACTGATCAAAAAACCTCTCAAATTTTTCAAACAACAGAGGCATACATAAATACACGTGATGTGACCATGACCAGATGAGACAACCAGACGGTTCTGGGATGATGATTGAAGAGCATTTTCGATAAATACAGAAAATAAGATGGATGGTCATCAGGAGATAATACTAAACTATGTTATTTTCTCCAAAAAAAATGAAAATAAAACAAAAAGGTACATACATTTTCAAAAAGTGTGTGGTTTTTACTGTATATATGTTTAAAATTATACTTTCATGAATTCATCAATTTATTATATTTATCAGCCATATGAACCTTGATTAAAGCTATGAATACAAAATCTCGTTTGATTTCTCCCCAAAAGCTACCAAAATTAGATTTTAGAAATTCTTTCACGGGTGACGGCGGCGGTCAATAACCTACCAAAAGGCTATACGTACATATAATGTACATTCGGTGTAAAGTCAAAACAAAATATGAACAGTTTCTTTGCATTTTTTGTGTTTTTGCCTTCACATTTAAGTCACGCATGATGTGTGATGTTTTCTCAATCGCTATAAAAGTAAACAAGATCAGTTCAATAAAAATACAACGTCAGTTCTTCTTTTCGTTGTATTTTCTTTATACTTTACTTTTCATATAATAATCAGTAAAATAAAGCTGCGAAACGAGAAATATTTACTTTTTTTTACTTGCAACCCGCCTCATGTCGTCTGGAACGAATGGTTTTAGAGCACAGTTTCCACAAAGAGAATTCATTAGTAATACAATGTGATTTTGTTGCTACTCTTGAAAGACAAAAGTTTCGATGCATTTCTCCAATAACAGCTTAACAAAAAAATCATTTCACAGTTATGTTACAACAAACCAAACCAGTCGCTAAGCTTTTTGGTTTTAGAGATTCAAAGGTAGATGATGAGGTCCATGTAGCTGTATGTCTTTTTGGAAATACAGCAAATCCATATTTTCTGGTCTGGTGAATAAAATAATGGGAAAGCACGCCACAGGAGACTTTCCATAAAACTATGAGAACAGAATACATGTAGCGAATCAAGAAAATGCCTATCTTATTTTTCCTTATTCCTCTTTTTGGCAGTCTATATTGAAAAATATACCACAAAGCATATAAACTAATACATATACCTACATATATGATCATCATCATCACCATCACCATCGTTGCTTACTTTTTTATGATTCGATATATTGTCAATAGTGTATAATGTTTTGTGTGCCTAGCAGATCTAGAGAGAAAGACAACGACAGAGAAAATTGTGGAGAAGGCTAAATCATCTCTCTTCAGTTTTCTCACATTCCCATTGTTCTACTTCTTGAATAATCCTGCTGACTGACATCATGTGTGAAGTAAGAACAGTGTATTCAATCCTCATCCGTTGTTATAAAGTATTACATAAAATGTATATCTATTTTCATATATTGAGGCATACATGTACAATGTGAATATGCATGCATATCATTCTGTCTGCGATCGTGCTCTAACGCCAGTGAACCAGCTTTATTTTTACAATGTGACGACGAAGAAGAAAATGATTCAAACTTACTATTACGTTTGTTACGAACACTGCAACTATTATGATTAAAACTGTTTGACTAGTCCTGTGTGAATCTTTAACACGTACTGCGTTTTGCATGTCTAGTTTTAAAACCTTTCTCTCTGCCTTGTCCCATAGTCCCATTGTTATTATTATTGTTATGCATGTACACTTTATAACACTTTTTAATGACTAACTGGGACACTATGGGAGCCTTTGGATTCTATATAGCTTGTCGTTTGTCGATCTCGACGTCTTCGCACACAAACTAAGGGTGTCGCTCAAAATTGGTGAAAAGGAAAAGTGTACAAAAAAATATGCATACAAGGTAGATCGCATAGGAGGCAAAGTCTAGTTCCTGCAAATCTTCCTAGTACGAAGAAAGCTTGCTACGTTCAGTGACTGGAGTGGTTTGTGTGTGCAAGCTGAGTTCCAATCCAGTTGGTTGCTTTTTCAGTGTTGTACAAGCTGAGTAGTTAGTTTAAGTATATTGGTAAGAGTAGGATTGGGAGTAGGAGCAGCATCAGGAACGGAAGTATCGCGCTGACACTGTCTAAATTATATAGTAACAGGAAGGGTGGGCTTTTTCTCCTTCTCTCTGTAACATCAGAACAGAGAGGCAGTGAGAGAGTATATAAAACGATTTTATAGTTTTTTGAATACAAAAGGTAATGGCATAGCACACATTTCTACTGTAAAAAGTCTACTACATTTATGTCTTGTATCACACAAAACTCCATTTCCGTTTCACATCTTCTTCGTCACACACACAAAACTCCCCAGTTAGTATTTTGCATTTGCCAACACTTCTCTTCTGTCAATACGGGCATTAAACAGGCTCCATAACGTTTATATCTGGAATACCCATCCAACCTACTCATACACACACAAACACGTTTTCTGCGTTTCTATCTGTATCTGTCTGTGTGTGTGTGAAAATAACAAGCATGTATTCATGAAAGACTGACTTAACTGAATAACTGCCTTTGTGCATATTTTTTCTCCTTTTGGCATTTTCATTCCATCCATAAAGTAGTATTCATTGCTACTATTAACATCGGTCTCTTCGTTATGCTACAAAACTAATAGCTTTCATTGGAAACTAGCCGTGACTTGACTTGCCTACACCGTATTTTATGCATTAAAACTTACTTATTCCCTTCAAAACTATTTTTAGACTTCATGTAAACCTTTAATTGTGGCAAAGAAAAGTGCTTCATTAAAATGATGCCAAATAATTTTAATTACACTCATATATATTATTGTGAACCCTTTTTGTCATAAAACCAGAGTAGACGAATCGTAGCAGCAGGTGAAATTCCCATGACGATGAAGTACGTAGTACAGCTCAATAATAATCAAACTTTCTTTCTCCTCTCATCTTCCTTATTGCCAACTCTTTTGATTGTGTTGATATCATAAGCTTCCCTGAACTTAAAATCACACACAATATACTGTTATTATTATGCTGAAAAGCAATCTGTGAAAAGAGAAAGCAGTACAACTGGTGCTACTAGTGTACCGTGTGTGCTACTGCTTCCTATGCTTTACCGATCTAGCACTCTTCTTCAAGAAGATGAGATAAAATAAGGTAAAGTCATTTTCCCATCTATATGCAAATCAGCTAGTTTATACTACACACCGCTTTTCCTCTCCACACTTCCAATTGTGGTCGAATCACTTTTAATAACCCCAAAATTTGGAATTTCTTAACACACATGCACACACTTGACTAGTGGTAGCAGTATAATAATAAGTAGTGTAGTGGTTGGAAGAAGAAGAGAGAAAGAGAAAGCAGTATCAGAGAAATGATTAATTTTGAGCTGCGATTCATAAACGGTGAAGGAAAACAGGTGATACTTAACTAAACGGAATGAACACCACCATCTTTATAGCCACCACCATACCACACCATGCTACCGTCACACTATTTCCGTCAGGGTTCTTAACTATAATTTCCTCTTTGTGTGGGATAAACATACATAGTACCATGTACCAAGTTTTATTTGAAGAGACAAGTCTACAAAAAAACTTTGAGCAAGCACGATACATGTACAAGAGAAGTGGAGACGAGAGATAGATAAAATGTGCGTAAAGCTCCAAATTATATTTGGTGGTGGAGGATGAGGTAAGGACAATTTAGGAAAAGGCGCAAAACTTGATCTATGTGCGTGTCAAAATGGTCTCCTCTCTCTTTCAAACTATTTTTTGCACATACATCATTGGAGTAGAAGATGGAAAGAAATGTAAAAATGTAGTTGAGCTGATATGCCTCTTCTCACTGTAAAAAGCTCACACCACATTACACCCATATACTCTCATTTTGTAGTGGAATAAGACGAAGAAGAAGTATATTCCATCACATCGCATCACCAACAAATCTACATTTTATATACAAGAAAGTGAGAGAGAGATCCTCATCGTCAATAATATCGTTATAGCCGAGAGTTGGACGACGCACATACACACAAACATTACACCTACCTGCCTTACTTCCTCTCAGTGTGACTCTCCTTCCTTCCTTGTGAATCAGCAGGGAAAAGAGGAGAAAATAAGAAGAAAATGGAAAAAGAAAGACAAGATGTTTGAATTATTCATGGGACGGCCGAGTCACTCATCTGCTCACTTGGTTTATCTTTTTACTCCCTCTTCATGTCTCGTTGCTCTCGTCTCCCTCTCTATTTTTTTACATCCTGCCAGCTCAAATCAGGTCACATAAGGATTTTAGATACACAAAGAATTCCGACATAACAAGAAGAAGAAGAGGAGGAGGAGAGAAAAAAAGTAGCAGAGGATGTGGAAGTGATGTGATATATTTTACTTGCTTAGGTAGTTACGTGCTGCGTACGTACACACCACCTCAGTGCAAAACCATTTTCTCAGAAAACCCTTTTTGTAATGTATATTATTAGGGAATAGCAGTACCCAAAAAATATATACAATGTATACACATATGTAGCTTTTGTAGGATCAAACACATATTTTTTTTCTTTCTTTCGTTCTCCGCCATAACTTTAAATCTACGTGACTTCAATCTGATTGTGAGATTCTGTAAACTAGAAAGGCATTCTCTTTTTTTTGCCAAGTCACTTATTCCAGCTTTTTTCTTCGTCGTCTTCTTCAAGTTCTCTGGAAGGAGGAGATGATAGCAGCGGTGGCGGGGGTGGTGGGGAAGGAGATGGAGGAAGGAAGTGACGCCTATTTTTGTATTGTACATGTTGTCTGTTTAGAGTGACTGACAAAGAAGGAATGCTACTGTACTAAGAGATGTAAAAGAAGAAAATAAGTTGTTTTACTGTAAATCTGTAAGGTTATATGTATACAACACATAGACGTTTATATTTGTTTGTCAAAAGAACAAGACAACTGGCAAGTATCTGGTTTCAACGTATGTAGTTCTGTTTGTGTAAGCTTGCAATGCCATAGTCTTATATAGAATGGCATTGTATTTTATTTACATTCCCTACCATCACCTTTTGATGAAGGATATAGAATGCAAAATTATATTATTTCGGGTTCACTCTCTCTCTCTCTCACTTTCAAACTTTACCGTCAACTTTGTCATCGAGAGAGTGAGAGTGTATGTGACTCTGACTGACTGACTGACTAACAACACCAGCGAATATTTTCCCTTTCACCAAAAAACACCATAGCATACAAAGTTGAACGACTTTTTGTGACATTCGCAGGGAAATTGGTGGTGAGAATGGTGTGACAGGTTTCTGAATGAATTGAGGTTATTTTGCCACTAGGTTTTCGACCCAAACGGTATAGCATCAAGTTTATTACAACTTTTCTCCAATACACATGCCTCTATACATGGTAAACATCTAGAGAAGAAGAAAAAAACTTTGTAAAAACTTGTAAATCAATTACATGTCAGGTAGTAGGCAAAGTTAACTTGCACATCACATCATCACACACACAACAAAAGCTAAAACTTATAGAGCTCCTTTGCAGACAACACAAAAGATTTGTTATGTTTATACTCTTTTGGACAACTTTTCTCAGATCTGCTTTCACTTTCACAACAGCAGCTCCTTCTCAGATTTTTTTCTCTTGCCACTTTGCATACTTTACAAAGTTTTGTATCACTTTTGCCCCTTTCGACATAGCATTTATTCAATGACATATACAATACCCACTATCAGATAACTTTAAACTTACGCACGCACTCATTTACGCACCAAACTTTTTTTCCTTTAACAGCTCAGTTTACATTTTCGCACTTTTTCTTATCCTTTCACATTACCAGCAACAAAGATCATTATTCCATATATAACCACTCAAATATGTACTTATAAATATAGTTGGTATGTATGTGTGTACATCTTTGTACACGTAGATACACTGTATCGATCCATAAAGCAAAAATCATCGTTATTATTACATGAAAAGTGTTAGAGGAGCAAGCTCATGAATCACAGAAAAAAACATGCTCCTACTAATAATATGACACTTCAATTGTTGTGTGTATGTTAGGTAATGTCCCATTGTTACGCTATGTATCATTTTTTATTCCTTCCGTTATCCTCCAACCTTTCAGACAGAATTACACATATTTTTTCCCATTTTATTAGGTGTGAAGTATTCAGACGAGAAAAAGTGGAGAGCGGATATTTTTTTTCGAGGACTCAAGAGAAAAAAGCATGATTTATTGTGAATTGCTTGCCTTTCTCAGAATCAAATATACTTTCTAGTTTTTTTGTTAACGTTTAATGATATTCTTCAATGAATTCGGTACTTATCCATTTCTTTTTCATGGCGACAATCAAAAACACACCAGGGACGATTGCTAAAAGTATTTCATGTATACTTTATACCAACTATTATACCAAAAATGACATTCAATATGCTTGAGATTTGTAGTCCCAAAATATTACATGTGTTATTTCACTTATGTCAAAGGAACTTTTCTATAAAAAAAAGTAGCTCTCAACGTTATGATGATGAAACCACTGTGGTATTCATGTTAAGTACGTAGGTATACATTTTTGCATGTCCCTTTTAACTTTTTCTATACGCTTGAAAATATAAACGATTTGCGGAGGAATCCAGTTTTTCTCTTCATTAAATATTCATGTAAATCTATTTGTATTCATTGCGTGCATGTTTTTTACATCAGGAGGAAAATCAGGCAAGAGATGCCCCTTTTGTGCAGTTTTTAAAGTGTTTTTTCTCTCTTTCAGAAAACAATTAGTTGGTGTTTGGCCACAGCAGCAGCGCAATATCAGCTGCATTTCTATCTCAGCAGAGCTTCTGCATATCTACTATTGCTTCCACGAGCGTAAAACTGGAATGACATGTTTTTGACATGAAACTAGTTTACTGTTTCCACGAAATAAAATACACAAAACATGGAAAAAAGTTGGCTGTATGGGTCATCATACCATACCAACCTTGCATCTCCCATAAACCTTTTTTGTCAAGTTACATGTTTTACAAAGCTTTTTTATGTATATGTCTTTGTGCATTTGACATTTTAAATATTTCAGCAAAAGAGAAAGTATAAAATGAAAGGTTTTGGCATGTGGGTAAAATACATTTTACCGAAACAATTTATATCAATCAAAAAATACTGTGAATGTTTAAAATTAGGAAAACCCAAAAAACACTAGGGCACTTTTTGCTTTAAAAATTGTTTTTGGAGCCGTGGGTGGACAGTACACATTACTCTCAGGTGGTGTGATCAGATCAGAAGAAAGGACATTTTATGTGTGGAAAATGTAGGCAAGCCGAATGTTGAGTCTTACAACTTTAATGGTCGACACAAGAAGGAATAGAAGTGTATAATAAAATAAGTATATGGCTTTATAACGACAATGATGAAAATGATTGCATCACATGATAACTTTTTTTTCCATTTTACTTCTTTTTTGTGTGCAAGCTACGTTCTAAAAAAAGATTGTCTCTGTTTGTATAAAAACTAAAAAAACGGAGAGTCCTGAGTCTTCAGAAAAAGTAAAACGTTTAATCTATGCATTGTATATATCACTGTATACAAAATGATTATGTGAGAAGAATAAAAGAAGAAAATAAAATAAAAAAGAGAGGAAGGGAGAATAGTAAAACAAGAGATGGATCGTTTTTCTGTGATATAAATGTGTGATATAAAAAGGGAGAGAGAAAATAATTCTTTGGTGGAGTTCTAGAGAGATGGTCAGAAATGTATGTCTGTATTTATGTATACAACATGTATGGAGACAGTACAAGGATACAAATTCATGACTTGTGCTTCTCTTCAACAGCCATCATCATCATCAGCAAACATTGCTTCTTTTTTTCTCTCTTTTGTTTTCCTTGTTCCACGTTTCATCTCTCTTCTTTTTTATTTTATGGTTTTTAAAGTGCATGGACTCTTGTAAGGTATATGTGACCATGACGAAACGAGAGGAATATAAAAAAATAAGAAGAATACTCCAGGCAGGGGGAGAATTTGAAATGAGGTGAGAATAACTTTCTTTTCGTACTTTTTTTCTAGTGATACAACAGCTTTATCACAAATTACCATACGCGTATGTTCTCATCCTTTCTACTGTATGCAATGAACTCGGAGAAAATACTTTCTTCTTCAAAATGCAGTACAAAACTTTTTATTTTCTTTCTCTCAAGAAATGTGACACTGATTATAAAAGTGTATGCGGGAATATATAGTGTAGTGGTATGTCTGTATATGTGTTTATACATCAGGGAAATAATATGGGACAATAAAAGCTCATAAGTAAGGGCAACATGGTATACATACAAAGTATACATGATTTGAAAAAGAAGATGAAGGTGGTGTGTGGTGTGGGTGGCTGGGTGAGAGGGAGATAGAGAGAAGATATTGAGAGAAAAAACTTGGCTATCAGACAAAACAGTGTGTTGTGCAAAGAGAGAAGCAAGAGCAGCAAAAGTCTTTGTGAGAGAAGAAGAGGAAAAACAACGAAAAAACGGACAAAATGAAGGGAATAAAGCTGATTCTTTTCTGCTCGTAATTCCCATCTTGAGCACCGTTTTTCTCTCATCCTCCAAACGGTTGGCCATTCTACACGTGAGGGAAATGACAATGAAGGAAAGAGAGAGAGAGAGAGAACAGAGAAACAAGAAAAATAGTGAGTTATTCCAGCTGAAAAGAAAGGGAGAGAAAGTAAGCGCGAGAGATTCATTCACCTTCACTCCCTATTATACATATTCTTGGTTTTTTTTGGCTGGTTTGTGCAGGAGGAGGAAGGGAAGGCAGTGCAATTCCCTGCTGAACCTATACATCCTGTTCATCAAAGTCATTGATAATTGGGCTACATCAACTCAGCGGCACACCTTTTGGCTCATCATATTATTTAGTCTATACCACCGCCACCACTACCAAGAAAACTTGCTGAACAACCACCACAAAGGCTATTTTTGGAAATGCTTTTAAAAGTCAGGCTTCGCATCTGCCTCTACCTTTCAGTAGTTAAACTATTTTATTTTACATATAATCGAAGCTGACATTTTGATACTGCTGCTGCTGTGGAGTATTTTTTTATGAAGATGAACTTTCTTTTCTGCCATTTATTACCAGGGTAAGAAGAAGAATAAGTGTGTGGTTCTCTCAGAAACTGTTACCTGGAAGTAAAGGTAGTAAGCAGTATAAATCATGGTAAAACATTGTAGTTTGCCTCTGTTTGATTATATGAAGATAGTGATGATGACAATGATGTGGTTTTTGGTGTATGCTCTGTGAAAGATGCAAAAATATATTTTTCGGAAAACAATTATCATTGT
>JAQIWN010002940.1:0-14287 GCA_034699025.1 Entomobrya cf. arborea Gr-Col-00668
TGAATTTGAAGTACTACATTGCCAGAAAAGCGCGGGAAACCTTAGTTTTTTTTAATTTTGAGGTGAAACTCAGTACATGGAGGTAAATGATGGTGCAGATTACGAATCTAATGTTAGTTTTAAAATTTGAAATACTGCGTCACCTGAAAAGCGCGGTAAACATTAGATCTTTAAATTTTGAGATGAAACTTAGTTTCTAGAGATAACTGATGACGGAGATTCAGTATCCAAGGTTAATCGTATCTGACGTTTACAGTTAAATGGAACAAATGTTCTCTGAGCTCCATATCGAGTATACAATATCCATCTTTGGCTATCAAGGCTTATTTTAGACAGAATGTATCTTAGCTAAGGCATTGGATCTAAACTGAACATTTGATTTTAAAGATCCTTTACCGTATGCGGCAAAATTTGTTCTTCGGCTGTGGCAAAGAACCGTAACTGGCCTGTCTAGTTTGTCATAATCTTTCTTGTACTACATAAATTTTTGGTAATTTTGAAAACGGAGTGAGAAATATAATTAGGAGACCCAGGGGTACTTCACAAACTTTTTGCTTATTTTCCAAAGTCGGCCTTCCTGGCGCTACCTCCTGTAACTGTATCAATGGAAAATATCAATATACCGTATACTTACTTTGATTTATAATTTGTTAATATATTTGTCATGTAAAAATAAGTTTTCATGCCAATTTCAGCTTTAGATGGGAACTCGTTTCAGAGATATTTAAAGCTTAGGTTTGACCTCAATGATAAAATACTTAAAGCAACGAGCAAGTCGGAGGCAAAACGTGATTGTTTTCGTAAAAAATACGTAAAATAAAATTTTTGATTTCAATTAATCTTTTATAGTCAAATATGTTATGTGGGTGCACATTGCTTAGGCAATTTGGAGGTGATTGGTCAGTCTAGCATAAGTGGTACAATTTAATCACTAAGCACTAAACTGAATGAATTTTTTGATGTGACCTACGGAAAATGATGATGAAGTCCTAAACTCAATAAAAACCTCATTATCATTCGACTGATAATCCAGTTGTTGCTTATTTTTATACAGCTACAGTCGCTTTAGTTTATAATTGTTGTAACCATTTTTGTGCTACATTTTGGGCTCTATGCCCGTAAATTATAATTTTATTGAATCAGGAGTCATAAGTCATAATTTTCCATAGGTCACACCATAAAATGCATTTAGTGTAGTGCTTAGTGACTAAATTGTATCACCTATGCTAGACTGACCAATCACCTTCAAATTGCTTAAGCAATATGCACCCACAAAATATATTTGACTATAGAACTATTCTTCAATTGTATACATTGGTTGTGTGTGAAAGTTTTAAGCTGATTTTTGCTGGTTACCGATAGCATACTTTAATACATTTTGGCAAATAATATAAATTTTGACGCTGTGTAAATTTATCACGACTTATCTATACGTACATTACGATTTTCTCTCAAGGTTTTCTGTAGGAGTATGACTGGAGGAAATAAGTTGACATCAAAATTAAACGTCAAGACTCTTGGAATGATTAAAATCATGCACGAAGTCTGCAATTCGGCGTTGAAATGGTGCTTTTTTAAGTTTTCTGCATTAAAACAAAGGGTAACAGTGTACTAGCAAATAGCCTATGTAAAATATCATTGACCGACAAGTTAAGGTTAACTTTTCTAAAAACCAAGGTAAAACTTTGTTTATGTGCTATATGCCTGGGTGTTGGACTAATTGCTCAAAAATTTCAAGACTGATGACTGATGTTAAATGTTTAGTTCTTAAAAGTGGTTTTCATTTAAACTCAACATTCAGTTTATATATTTGTCAAATATTTTAACGAACTTTTACAATAAGACAAATGATATTGCATTTTGTATATACATCTAGCATGACCATTACAGTTTGAATTTAATAAAACGTAGTATGTGGTTACTTTATTAGATATAATTCATTTACTATCTAGAGCATCGTATCTTCTGCAAAATTGACACAAAAATCTCCTACACATAACTGTTTAAAATTCTGAGGCAATGAGATTCATAATATTTTTTTAATAGTGTAGTATTTATACTTAAAATATTGATGTAAATATATGAAATATTATATGTATGACTACATTACAGCTTGAAAGAGCAGATAAGACACTAATATTTACAAAAAAACTTCCATTAAATTAAGTTTATGTAGGAATAGTCCTATCTAATAAATTTACAAATCATTTAAACTAAAATCCAAATCTTTTAAGATAAAATGACACTATTTTTTCTCCAATTATTTATGCATGAATCTAGACCATTACAGTTTGAATTCAATGAAACGTATAGAAATGTGATTATTTTATTAAATATAATTCATTTACTATCCAGTGGATCGTATCTTCTGCAAAATTGACACAAATATGAACTACTTAAAATTCTGAGGTATGGTGATTCATACTATATTATAGTGTAGTAGTTATACTTAAATTGTTGATGTAACAATATAACATATAATTTGTATGACACATTACAGCTTTAAAGAGGAGATAATACACTAATATTTACAAGTTTCATCAAACTAAGTTTATGTAGTAATGTTTCTATTTAATAAATTGACAAATCATGTAAACCAAAATCCAAATCTATTAAGATAAAATGCCGCTCATTTGTCTCGAATCGAATAAAATCAATTGCTTGGTACAAGCCAGACCGATGTCACTCGTGCAGGAGGCGACGGGGTTTTTTCCTCAACATATGGCTTCGTTTCCAAGCCATCATAGACAATTTTTTTCTTATCGATGACAAATTTCACAATGAAATGAGGAATGCTCTTCCCTGGGGACTCCTCTGCTGTATCTTTACAAACACCGGTAACACAGGTGTATGCAAATAACCTGTATCTTACACCGCCAATATTTTGCGTGAATGGCATGTCGCTCTCATCGAATCCAAAGTTCTGGTCATGTAAAAGACCATAAACAATAAATGGAGGATCTGAAAAACTTAACTCATATTGAATTACACGGGTGGATCCACAATGGCAAGGGACATCATACGGACGGGCAAAATTAATTGTGTCCTCAAAAAGATCAGGTGTACGTTTACGTACACAAGATAACGTGCTGTTCTCCCAACGCCAGCGTCTTGATCCAACCTCTGCGTAAATATCTGGGTTGCTATAACCTGGACATTCTGGCCGGCTGCATTTGTGAAATATTTTGACCGGAAAAAGATCAGTAACATAATGCAAGGCACTCTCGAATTCACTACCAAGCAAGTTTCCTGGGCTGTCCATTGTGAAAGGATCAATTTCCATGACGTCTCTTACCCAATGCATTTTTGCTTTACTGAATTCCATCTGTGATGCAAAACGCACTGATTTCACAATAGCTGCATTTTTTGGACCAAATTTTTCTATTTCTGTCCAGTATTGTTCCATTCCAGGTACATGCAGGTTTAGACCAACAAGAACTTGTATAGTTGTATCTATACTACATGTGTTGTGTAAGGTGACCCTTGCCTTATCGTCAGTAAAAGTGCCTCCCCATCTCACAACTGGAACGTAATCCATAAAATCCCTCTGGGATGTGAAAACTTTTTGTCGTGTAGCAGGTTTCCTGAATTCCTCCCTTTGTTTTTCAGGGCTTGTTTTCTCAAAATTTTTACCTGTTAATAAAAATCTTCGTTAGCACAAAAAGGAGCACATTGTAGTTTTTATCAATTTTTCTATAGTTTCATTATCTAGGATAAGAATACGAAACAAAAAGATTTCAGCAGTGCATAAATTCTGTGAATAGATTTTTGTGAAAAAAATTCGTGGAAAGGAACGTAAGTGACTAATATTTATCGGTTTCAAATCACGATTGTTTAATCGTTTTTTTAATCTTAAAAACCTGAGTCTTGTTCGCATACATATTCCGTACGTCGTAGCTCATAATAATGTACTTCACCCTTCTCGCTTGATCTTAGACATGAGTAAAGATAGATGGTATGATAATGGTAGTAAGTGCAGTTTTCATGGGCAAAAAATGCCTGAAAACTAAATTATACAAACGATTTTATGTATATTAAAAATCAATTAAATTTTAATGATTCCTACCTCTGAAATTAGACGAGGGTGTTGCTGTGACATTCCAGTCATCAATGTCTTCAGATTTTTCGCCCATACTGCCCGTTGGTTTGGGAAATGTACTCCTGAACTTTTGGTTTGAAGTTTCTGCATTAAGAAGAAGTTGTAATTTTCTGTCAAACTTATTTTTTGTGAAAAATAATATGATTTTATAGGACAATCAGGTATCTACCGTCATCTGCGCTTCCAGTTTCCTCGTCGTCTGAACACAAATTTAATTTGAATTCTGCCTTTGGTTTATTTTTGGATTTTTTCTTAGCATTCTGCAATGCCATAAGAGGAATGGCAGAAATAAGTAAACCATCAACGACTTCAGCTTGTCTTCTTATGAAACGAGAAAGTCTTTGGTGACGTTTCTGTTTGTAAATGTTGGTTTTCAACAGACCGTGATAACCTTCTGCAATAGAATCGGATATATTGATCTTTTAGTAAAACAAATAGATGTCTGATTTGAATAACATGAAAGTAACTGAATTAAAATGAATGTTTGAGCATGCCTATAGCATTATTTGTATCGTCCGTGATTTCAATGCCACAGGCTTCATATTCCATGTGCGAAATTACTGGGGTGTACGGTAACGCATATGTTTGCTCATAGTCACCGAATTCTGGACAATGGAGAGGGTTGAGTTCATACTGTATACCGGATTTAATCACTTCACTGTTTATTTCAGCTGCTCTTGTAAAAATTGAGTGGCAGTACTGACCCCAGGCGCTACGTTGCCAAAATGGACTTCCGGGGGGTGGTTCCTCGAATTCAAACTCCAACCAAGGAGGAGTTCCACCTTTCGAATATTAATAAACTTGGTTTTAATCAAATTTTACTTAAAGAATTAGTAATTAAAATGTGCTTAATTTCCACAGGCAGTTTCTTACTGACCACGTTTTGTAGGTTTGTTCCAATTATCCAACCTCTTAGCCACAGCTGGTGTAAAATATTTATTCATCGTAACAATAGCAATGTCCTTGACGCGTCTATCGAATGAATAAAGGTCCTTGCAGCGGACGATAGCATTCACCCATTGAAAAAGCAGCTCAATAACGACTCCTTTTTTTCCTTTGTAGAGTTCTTTGATCTTCTTTTGCATAGCCCTGGTTACATGAAACCTTAAAGAAAAATAAAGCTTTAGAACATTCAATTAATCATTTAAGTAATAAAGATGGAAAGTACATTGATATTACATATACCTGCAAACATGTATAGGAAAGACCGATAACTTTTTTACAGGTGTAGGTGTTGTCACAAAATAATTCCAAAATCGATTAAGGTAATGCTCGAGGGGCTCCTTATTAAACAGTCGCACCAAACTGGTGAGGAGAGGCCTGCTGAAGTCGATTTCGAACTTGGCGACACCAAAATATGGTGATCTAATGTCACAACGTTTTTTTAACCTTAAAAGATAACCAAAAACTTCACTTCATTTCAAAAATATTACTCTTTAAACTTAATAGATATGTTTTCTTACGTGTGAAAAAAGGAGTAGAGCCAAGTAAAAATGGCAATGTGTCGGTTGTCCGAGCTTATCATTTCACACAAGGGTATTGGAGCATTTCCTTTGATAGGAGCTTTCATGAGAACTGTGTACAGTAGCATTCTTCTGTTGTCATAAATTCCTCCCAATGGTTTAGTTAAAGACGCAGTAGCATCTAGGAAAAGATTCATGCTTTGAATCTTTTGAAGGGATTTGAATAGTTCCATTTGCCTGTAGCTGTACAAAACGACTTGACCCGGAAAGACTTGAAATTGTTGTATGTAACCCGGGATCAATTTATCAGGAAATTTGTCCTCCAAGAGAGGCTTTGAAAGCATGATGTCATCAATGATATGCTTTGCAAGATCGTTTTCACGCTCCATCTTTCAAGATAAAATATTCGACTTAAACAAATCAATAATATTTCAAATATATAATGCATCAATAATCGCTTGAAAAATTCGTCGTTGGATTACAAAATTTACCTTGTACTTTATGTCCGAATACGTTTTCACTGTTTTGATCGAAGTAAGTTTGCCACATTTAATGGCTTCGATATCTCCTCTGGCAGCGAATTCAAGTCGCGCAGCTAAAGGCATTTTACTTTTTAATGTCTCCTTCGCCTTCTCTTTATACATTCCAGTCCACCGACGAGCTGCTGGTTTAGACGCATAATGTGTCATAGTCCCTTTGAACATGCTAAAAGTTAATAAATATTTACAGTTAAGATGGATTCGCAATAAAAAACCAATCAAAAACTTTAATCACAAACCTCACAAATACTTGGACATCTCCAACTCTGCTTGGACGACGAGGAACAGAGAATTTCCATTTTGCAGAACATGTCTTGTTTGTGCATCTTGCGTAGTAAATCATAAATGCTGCGCTTGAGTTTGGCTCAGCCAATTTCCGTTCTCTAAAGCCCAAAGTACATACCTAGAGAGATATTCAGATATCAAATAGAAATTATCTCTTATAATGCATAAGTATATAGAGTTATCAAATAAGTACTACGGATTAACCTTGTGTTCTTCATCAAACTTCACGTTGAGAGCATTTGGTGCATCTTTTCCGAACTGATAATGTGATGGACAATTTCCTGAAAGACCTGGTTTCACGGTAAGAACTTTCTTCCATTCTTCTTGAGTGAATAACAAAGCAAAGCTCTTAGAAACCTTGGAAGTATCAATTGGATCTTCAGCTGAAATTATATGTACGTATACTAAGGATTAAGCTGCACTATGAGCAACTAAATTGTTCAAAACAATTAAACACATTCTCACCATCGTCAGCTACATCATCATCGTCCCCGTCTGACACTTTTATTTCTGGACTTTTGTCCTTTTTGGGCTTAGGTTCTTCTGTTGTTTTACAAAAAACATTTCCAAATTCATTGTCAGAATCGGATTCGCCATCTTTAAATCAATGTAAATTTTTATTGCAGTTTGATATGAAAGGAAAATATAGTAATTCGATAAACAAAAAATACTTCTACCTTGTTTTGGCAGGTCATACTCATCTATCTCCGAATCTGATGACCTATTTGTATCAAAAACGATATTTAATCATAAATCATGGTAATTATTTAAAATCACAGTAATTATAACAAAGTTTTAAATGTAATCGTTCTTACACATCAGCGGAGGAGATATCACATTCTTCATCATCGGTATCCACATTGCAGTCCACGGATTGATCGCGTTGCCTTGTATGTTGCTCCGGTCTGTAATTATTTCAAAAATTCATGTATGTAATAGGTAATATCTAAGACATTGTTTCAGTACATGGAAAGCACTTTCATTCGTTCCATGTTTCATGAAAAATCAAACATGACTTCATAAACCAACCTAGAAATAAATTATTTATGCTTTTACATGTTAAATGTACTTACAAGGAAACCTGATCGGATCTTCTGGCTTGAGTAACTTTAGTAGGGATTCTTCTTGCTTGGGGAATCCAATTTTCCTCATTCTCCCTATGAATGGAAAATTGAATGGATTATTTAATACCAGACATAATTTTTTCAACAAGATATAATCTTACGAGTCGGAGTTTTCCTCCTTCTTGTTGCCTTCGGATTTTTTAGTTGATCTACGGTCACCTTCCGTGTTCCTATGCAAATAAATTGATTTATTTTCAAGTGTTTTAAATCTAAATACAAATATAACTTACGATGACGCCTGATGTAATGGCGGTTTGGTTGATTGTCGTTCTCCAAATTTTTTCGAATTTTTCTCGTCCGAAAATATTTTAGAAAACAGCTGTTTTCCTTTAGTGAGCCCCAATGAACGGCTGCCGCCAGATTTTTGATCATCAGTCTGGATTCCAGTGCTAGGAGTCTTAGTTAAGCTTTGGGATAAATTTTGAATTCCTCTGTTACGGGACAAAGGTCGTCGCTTTCTTTCTGTGTAAATTTCTGTAGGTGAAACAAATACGAAGTTTCGTTTTGTTTGCGGCGACACCGGCGCTACTGCTTCAGACGACGAAAAGAGTCCCTGTCTTCGACCAAAGATTTTAGGAGTTGAAAAGAAAATTTGGTTCTTTGATTGATCATCCGCTAATTCCTCTTGACTTGAAGTTTGATCTGGCTCTTCTCCTGTATTTGGCAATGCGGCCGGGCGAGACCTTTTTGAAATTATAAATATATTTAAATTACTAAAAATTCCATTGTACTAGTAATCGGGCGATTTAAAATGCTAGTTGCATGTGTTGCCGTGCATGCTTCCTAAAAATTTAATAGCAGTTTAGATCAACAAGTATTGTTCTACTACATCTACAAGGTTATTTTTTAAACAATAAATTTATCTCCCTTACGCAATGTTTTGCTTTGTTGATTTGTTCAATACAATTGGTGTTTCATACCCTTCCGGGGTCAATGTTTTTGGTGAGTCAGAAGTACAGCCTGAAAAAATTGGTAAAAAATTACGAGTTATTATTTTTTCTTTTCTGCACAAAAATTAAGCATTGAAACAATAGGCTGTAATGAAATGCTTATATTTATTTGTTGTATTGCTAATCAATCTTACTCAAAGTCTTCTCAAAGATCGGAGGAATTGACAGGCTTCCCTCACAAAATCTACAAACGAATTCAACACCTTCTGGGTAACTGGCAATGTCAGCCTTGCAGCAGAGAGCATGGCACCATCTTTGACACCGGTCGCCTTCAAAAGTAGATAAAATAAAATTATTATGTGCTGAAGTATGGGTGCCTTTATCATAACTTACACTGAATCCGTTCCAGGTTTGCAACATCCTCATAATATGGTTCGCAAATGCACTGTAGGTAACGCTCGTTGCATGGTTTTGGTTGTGGTCTTATATAAGGTGTCACCTTTTTCCCTGACAGTGCATCATACTTTTCCTACAAATTCCAGCAAAAAATTGAAACGTTTGATTTAAAAGAATGATTTATGGTTTGTCATGTTCAAATGGACCATTTGGCAATGAAACATTTATATATTTTGGCTTATACGAAAGGAAAGATTTTTATACATAAAATCAGGTTGTTACTGCAATAATCAATTATAAATCAATTAGTAATTTTTTCTTTTCGATACAAGCAGATTGTGTTTGACTAATCTTGCCTTTTTGCAAAGAACAAGAATTTTGGGGCTAAAATTGGTAGGACAAACGTTAAATACTTGTTTTAGAACAGCACAGGCAGCAGCCTGACGTACATTTGTCAAAGTACGATACTTCTTGTTATGCCATAATAAAAAAGTATTCAGTCTTTAGGTAAATGTCATTTGTAATCTACCTCTTCCCAAACTTCTGCAGTCTGACAGCACTGATGCACCCCGAAATGAAATCTAAACTATATTAACCATAAATTTTATAGCAACTGCCGTTTTGTAAATAACTTTAAAAATAACTTGAAGGTGTCTCTTAAACTATTGACTTTTCTGAAAAATTAATCATTTAAATGCAATTGTTAAATCTTTTTTTAAATTCCAAATACAACAGGGACAGAACAACAACAGCAGATGTATCTGCTTGTCATGAATCGCGATCATTTAAGTAAAATACTTTAAACTGGAATTTAAAGCCATTTACTCAATATTTTACTTTTGTTCAGAAAGTTTAGAAATTTAAAATACACAACTTGTTGTAAAAGTATTCTTAACGGCGTTATAATATTTAGAATGCTGCATTAGAATTTTGAAAAATCATCATTGCAATAAAAACGATTTTGTTTTTTATTTTAGAAGATAGTAATGGTTTCAAATTTTGGTCCAGTTTTCACATTATTTGGTAATGAAAGAATTGGTTTACAGTCTACTCTCCATATAGTCAAACCCAAGGGGAAATTTTAAGGAAATACTACAAAAAAGGAATAGCTTTTCGTTTAAACCAAATAGACTATAAAGATTTTATAAAAAATTGGAATGTAGGTATTTACAATTTTTGTCACTTTTGGTGAGACTAATGCAAAATAACGTTGCCAAACCCTTGTTTTTAGCTTTCAGTATTTATTTTTTTATTAGAAACAATATAACCGAAACAGTGCACAAAAGCGTTATCAAAAATGAAAACATCGTTTAATTTAAGCCTACAATTTCTTACAAAGAAGTTTTTCATTCAAGGGCCCCAAAAATTGCATGATTAGACGTAATTTTCGACAATTTTTTTCCTATATGGAGGTATTTCAACCAGCAAAAAGTCTACGAGTGGGAGTGTATAATCCAAAGATTTTACGGAGGTTTACTTTGGAGGTGAATTGACTAAAGAAAGAAATGACTGTATAGCTAAGTATTCTTCCGAATAAATGAGTAATCACAGTGATCAGTCAAATTAATTGCGGGTTCATTTGTACACACTTATTGGTTAGTAATAAAAAATTCTATGAAACCACTAATGGCTTTTGAAACATTTATAATGTAATCGCAAATCGAAGAGTAATAGAATTTGTACCTAATTTTAATCTATTTAATTTGCGGTATAACAAAGAGAATTATATGGAATTGGGATTGCTGAATGCAATAAGAAAAAAGTTGACCAACATAATAATAAATGTAAATTAATTATTTAATTGATAATTGATTAAATTTATTTATGATAGATTGTTTCGCAGTTATAAAAAGGTTCTTGGGAATACTTGTCATGAGCTACATTAAGATGTGCCAAAATAATTGCTAGATAATCTCCATAAATAAAAAAATCGTTTACCCGCACAGATTTCCGGTTCAATTCCCACACTCGGAAAAGAAACAACCGATCCCGTACTGCCGTTTCCGTGTCTGGAAAAAGCAAATTCACTCCTCTACCCCAAACACTATCTTCCAACAGGTAGGATATATCCGAAGTGTTGAGTCGTCGTTTGTCTCCACCGGAAACTTTAAAAAGCACTGCTGCTATTTTGTCTCCATCAACGTCCTTGGATAACCAAGGGTCTTCATCACTTTTGGAAAACATTTCGAAAAAAATAACAAATTAAATTATAAAATTTGCATACGCATTCAAACTTCCAAATTTTAATTCAAAAAATTAAAACAACAAATGGATATTGACTTCATCACACCAATCCTTAAACATACTAAAATCATCCGACATAAATCGCAAGGCTCACCTTCAAAACCATGACGTATTTAAAAAAAATTAATTTGGTAGGCGTTATTAGGTTCGTTCTCCAAACGTTCCAATCCATGTTATTATGAAGCACTGGGAACATTTCTCTTGGAGAAAAAAATAAAAAATTGGGCGGCGACAAAAAATGTGAATATTTAATACACCCTGATTGCACTAGAAGATCTCCAAAAGAATAACACATTTTTCTTTATGTACGAACTTGACTATTGCAAAAATACCAGCAAGTAAAATTGGTTGAACTTCGATAAAATTAGTTATAAAGACAGCTTGCGAAAAAAACCTTTCGTTTATTTTTTTAAAGTGACTTTGTAAACAAACAATACCAGCTAAAAATCTGATGATCGTAATGTATTCGTAAACCCATCTATTTCTTGAATACATTGGTAAGATGAATGTATTTATGCATAAGGATTAGCATGCAAAAGGGAAAACACGTCTGTTCAACTTCTTGCCTTCACTTCTTTATCAGCTGTTGAAATAAAGCGTTTAAGAGCATTTTCGCTGTAGATAGCTAGCATCAAGAAAGCTCCACTCATAGTATAATTATGTGCTTGATCCGGCATTGTTTGTACCACTAGAGCAACATTTCTCTTCTGGTGAAAGTCTTGTGCAATTAAAAAATCTTTCACTAAAGGTAAGAATTTTTTACTATTAAAATATTTTCTTTGTAAGTATTTTCTGACGTTGAAATGACGACTTTGATGAAGTAGAATAGAATAGATATAGATATAGATAGAATATCTCTATACAATATCTCCTTTAAAAATACGATCAGTACGCTCATACACTTGGAGTGGTTAGGATTCTTAAATCTAGATTTTAGTTGCACTAAGTAGTGTCGGTGATTTGTGGTTTTAAATATAACTGATTTTTACGTGAATTAAAAATTGAAGTTATTATTTCCTGAGTTAAAATTGAATTTAGTATATTAAAAAAAACATATCTATCGCATTTCAAGTTTAAAAGTCAGTCATTCCGCAGTTCATTAAGAAGCACAGGCAAAGCTTCAAAATGTTACTGAAATAGTTAGTTAAAATTAATAGTAGATTACTGTCAATAATTTATACTAATTTTTTAAAACAAAATCCTAATTATCAATTACTTATTTAACATTTATATATATTTTTTGTTACAGCTTTGTGGTGGGTATCCTCTTTGTTTGTTCTGGAGCTGTTCAGATAACAGAACTATCTGACGAGTTGGAAGTGACGGTTAGTCGAGGTGCACACATTTCAGAATTTGAGGATGTCATCCTATACACTGATATGGAAAATGTCATTTTCACATTTCCTGGTGAGTTTCTTTTACATGAAATATTATTTAAATCATATTGGTATATATCACCTGATTGAAAAGGATTAGTGAGTGAGTAAGTAAAAATGTGACAAGTAAAGTATTGTGACATTATTATATTTTCAAAAATTTCCTAAAGACCTACCTAATCCACCGGTGGTAAGTCCTTCTACCTGTTTACCTCCGGATGACGAGGCATGTGCTTTATATGGAGGACTCCAGAAAAGTTTGAAGGACACATCAAATCTACTTGGTGTTATAAACCGTGTCTTGACTTCGAAGGGTTTAAGTGCTTCTGATCCCCAAAACATTCAAATACCAAGTTCTTGGCTAACTCCAATCGAGGGAGTTTCAATTTCCTCCAATATGCCCGATCAAGAGTTAATATCTGCCGCTGGTGACACTTGGTATACTGAACAGGAAGCAATGTTAATGCTTCGTCAGTTGGAGTCAAATAATTCAACCAAATTGACCCGTAGACAAAAACGTTCAGTTAAAGCAATTTTGAAGGCTGGCCTTAAACTAGCGAAGCTAGGGTTTAGAGGAAAGAAAGCTTTCAAACGCCTGTTCGTGGGCGACTTCGACATCCTGAACTACCTTACGAATTACAGAATAATTTCAAAGGAAGACTACAAAATCTTTGCGGATTTGCCAAGTCAGGTGTCCGAACTTCAATCCTCAACGAAAACCTTGTTATTGGACGTTTTGAATTCCACGGAAAATGTTAAGCGGGCGACGAACAAAATTCAAGATGAAATACACAGCCATGTCTACAAACTTGCCACTATTGAGCAAAGTTTTTTGTTGGAACAAAAGACTTTAGCTGATTTGATAAGGTTGGTGTACATATCCACAGTTTACAGTACTCATCTTGCGTCCTTCGAGGAATGTAGGGGAAACTCTATACCTTTGGCGGTTGTTCCTCCAAAACTTCTACAAGCTAGGCTGTCCCAAATCCAGGATAGTTTGCCACACAACGTCAAATTCGCCATCCCACTTAATGAATTCCAACGGTATTATCAACTTCCACTCGCGAAGTGTGTTTTTGATAGCAATGGAGGGATAGTGTCCGTGTCGGTGCCTCTTGTTGAAAAGTCATCAGACTTCCATTTATTTGAGTTCAGACCAATACAGTTTGCGTACAAGGAAATGACCTGCGCAGTCGAAACGCAGTCCGCGTATGTAGTCAAAGATGTTGCCAACAATAAAATATTCCAAATATCCGAGATTGACGAAGAGGTGTGCAGTCCTAAGAGCACAGGAATTTGCAGAGTCCCCTTTGTAAGTTGAAACTTTATAAATGTTTTACTGTGTAGTTATTCAGCATACAAACTTTATTAATATTCCATCTAGAAACAAGTTCAATAGCTCTCCAATGCTTTGGGTTTGAAATATTTTAATAAACTGCCAAAAATTAATTAATTACATAACATATTTTAAAAAATATAAATTTTTGAATTGAGGTTTGTGATTTGTAGGGATTTTCTTATTTAATTTCCTGTGTAAACTTAGGGATATTTGTTGTTTTTGTTATAAAAATTTAGATTATTGCTTTAGATATGGAAATGAATTATAAAATCTCACATGAAAAATTCAAATGAGTGTTCAAAACATCATAGAATCTTGTATTGTCTAAAGACTGTGTCTTTTCTTTGCTCCAAGATCACTGCTGAAGATCCCCACTGCTCTACGTTTTTGTCAAACAGACCACAAAGAGAAAATGTTGATCAGTCCAAACTTAATTAGTTATGATTTTTGAAACCTAAATTAAGGCAAACTTGAGTTTTCCTTTTATTATTCATTTTAAACAAACAGCATAATGCCAAGTTTTTCCCAAAAT
>JAQIWN010002941.1:0-14284 GCA_034699025.1 Entomobrya cf. arborea Gr-Col-00668
TGCTGCATAATAGCACAATTTTGTTTCTTGTAGAATAAGCATTTAAGACGTCACCAATAAAATGTAATAGACAGTGTCTTTTAGCCACTAAAATTAATTAAAATGTTATTGTTCAAAGTTAATCAACAAGAAAAGTACATCACATTTTAGACATTCGTATTGATATTTACGATGTCTGTCTTATTAACAGACAACAGATGAACATTTCGTTTCAAGGCTATTGTATGTTGGAAGATGAAGCGCTAAGGATAAGCAAACGCTTCAATGCATTTATAAACGCTTAAGTGAACAGACATGAATGTATTAATTTCCTTTCATCCCTGTCATTAGTATTAGTATATTCCAAAGAAGAAGGTAGCTTTCAATTTTTAGTATGATGTCCATCCTTCCCGACTGTAAAACTTATTATATAAATTCCAACAGCTATAGTAAACTGAAGAAGCTTATCATCAAATCATTATCCTGACATCAGCCTTCCGAAGCGCATTATATTCCACGCTGTCGTATTGAGTAAGTCATAAGTACTCTTTTCTGATGTGCAATTGGCAGTTCAACATGTTTCATTGCAACCAACTCCTGATGTATAAAGTATTTTTACATTTCGTAAAATAGCAGTAAAGATGCAACAAAGGGGGGAGATTAATGATACTGCAAAATATTATTCCAGCGATTGGGTAGATTTTTTTTACTGTTATTGGGTGTGTCTATCAACAATCAACAACCTCTTTAAATAAATACATTGATGCTATGAACGTTTTTTCTAAACAATGAATAAACAATGAACATTTAAGATGCATCATGAATATTTTATGCCTAAAACATTCTTTTCACACCTGAAGTAAATAGTAAATTAATTGGGCTTTTCAGCTAATACTTGACTCCATAGTTCAGCTTATGTTCTGAAAAAAGCTGAAAATTAAAGTATTCAAAATGAAAATCAAATATCCTGACAGTTTCAGTTATTTTCAAAACATTCTCCTGATTTTCTTTATTTTTTCCCATAAAGCTTTTGTGTCATCACTTTACTCTAACGACGCTTACCATCACAAACACATTCTAGGTCCAGACGGAAATTATACTTTAGAATGGACAGTTAATTGGGAGTCAAAATTAATTGTTTTTAATGTCTCTGCGGAGTGTAAAGGTTATATTGGAATGGGGCTATCCGAGACTGGTTCTGTTAGTGGAAGTGACTTTGTAATTGGAGGCATTGATTCTAGTGGAAAATCCTACTTCAGTGTAAGTTTCAAAATGAGCCAAATTGTTCGAAATCCATTTTTTAATAGAACGCTATATTTACATACGGAAACCAATAGGACATGCATGGAATTTCAAATGGATCACTTCGAGAGGATTATCAACACGATTGGACCTTGCTGGATGTCCGTCGTGGGGACGGGCGGATTCATTTGAGTTTTTCTAGGCCATTTGATACATGCGATGATGAAGATTATTCTATTTCGGTGAATTATCATAATCTATATTTAAATGTTTTCACTTTTATTTAAACGAAATAGACTTTTCTGAATGAATATAAAAACTGTCCGAATTTAGAAAGACTTGGTGCATGTCATTTGGGTTTATGGAGACACCGATGAAATCACCTTGTTCACTCCACATCAGGGAAACCAGGCGTTCTATTTGTTGGATCCCGATCTTACGACATGGACAGCAAACAATATTTACCGAGAAATCGGACCACATTCCAATCTTTATTTAATGCAACAGTGGAGAGCAGTTGCACGGCAGAAAGTACCTCCCTCGGAAGACTCACGAATGTGTTCAATCATCCAAGGCCCAAGACTTACCAACAAAAATTTCATCCTTGGGGTAATGTGATACCAAAACTTATCAATTACCTATAATATGTTGCCAATTTTTATTTGTTTTCCGTTCCATGTACAACGCTTTGGTTTTATTTTAAGGGTGGTGCTTACCTTCCAAATGATAAAACTTCTGGGAATATTCGACAAATAATTTTAAATCGTTGCCTTCCACCCGAAGGTAAAAATGCTGCAATTTTTTTCGACCCTTTAGTGAAACGAGAAGGCTTTGAATGTAGTTCCTTCCAGAATTCATCATTGCTTCCGAAGCACTTATGTACAGAAACGGTTTTTGTTTGGGGATATGGAGGGAAGGCAAGCTTTATATCCAATAAATTGATTTTTGATTCAAAGAATTTCCCCTTACTTACGAATTCAAAGTTTTTATTTATTTTCTTTACCACTTCAAGCCTTACTACTTCCCAGAGGAAATTGGAATTCCATTCGGAATGTCTCCAGATGAGTATTACATGCTGGAAATTCAGTATCACAATCCAGGGCGTCTCGAGAATTTAAACATTAAAACAGGCTTGGAATTAATGTTTCATCCTCGCCCAAAGTTGAAATTCAAACTTAAATTTCAACTTATTGGGTCACCTTCATATTCTTATATCAGATTTCATTGAATTATGTATACAGGAAATATGAGGCTGGAATATTAACCGTGAACTATGGACATTATGGCATGTTCACCATTCCTCCCCGGTCACCAGCTTTTAATATATATGGACATTGTAGTTCACAATGCACCAAAGACACTTTCCCTGTCAAGGGCATGAATGCAGTTGCTGTAATGTTTCAAATGGGACAGTTGGGTAGAATGGTTCGACTACGTCATTTTCATGGAACTGAGGAACTTCCTTGGATTTTAAGTGATGATAATTACAATAGCACTTACCAGCAAATTAGGTTACTTTCCAACAAAGTTTCCATACTTTCTGGAGATCAGCTCACAATTCGTAAGTATCCTTTTCACAAGGGCTCGCGAATGGTATATGAACTTGTATATTTAATAGACAAAGACAAATGAACTAAAATTTTATCGTTTGATTAACACTACAGAATGCACTTATGATTCGTCAATGACTTCAAACGCAACATACTCTGGATTTTCGAACAACCAGGAACAATGTGTGGCGTATGTGTTTGTAACCCATCGTGTAACATCAGCATGGTGTTCCAGTGAATATTCAATGGACAACCAACAGCAGTATTTAGGAATACAACATAAGAATTTCCCAAGGTACTAGTACAAGTAAATTACTTCGACTTTCATTTTGCACATCTAGTTTTTGAAGTATACATTTAAAATTGCATTCGTACATTTTGCAGAAGCAGTACAACGCAAAAAGGACCGAATTCAGCATTTGGACTTCGAACCAGCGAAAATGTATTCAACTTGGTGGATAAGGATTCTCAGTGGTCTCCAAGTGCAAGAGCATCATTGCAAAGGGATATGCTTCATGGGTCACATAAATCGTCTTGCCCCTCACACCAACAAATGGCAAAGTATGAACGTGCACTTGCACAAAGATTTCCGGTTGTAACATTCAGCAGCAGAAGGACTAGAACTCGAAATGAAACAGCATCAGTATCTTCGTCATTGCCTTCTTTTGCTACTCCCTTTGCCGGTAATTCGGTGACAATTCCTAATATTGCTTTAGAGTATAGGCCAACATCTGAATGCCAACGAGCCAGTGGACCTGTAAATAATTTTGGATATCATCGAAATGCTGCAGGAAAATTTAAAACTAACTCGGTGATATCTACGACAGGCATTTCAGTTAGAAAGACTGAATACAATTCTAACTTTAAGCCAATTGTACCCAGGTACCGCAGATTAAATGGATAAACTCTGTACGTACAATAATCATCATGAATTTACTTTTGTCAGTTACAGACTGTAATATTAAGTGTCTTCCATATGTTCTATTTAGGTAGCATGGTTTTTCACCTGTTGTCTGATTTTCAAGGTATTTCAATTTAAAACCAGTGTTTTAAACAAACAGGAAGTAACCAATGCATTTAGCACATGCCATCTATATAGATACATCAATATAATTTTAAAACTGATACCCCATGTAAAAATCTACGGAAAAAATATATGTAACACTGATGCTTTTTTCTATTCTGTTTTCCTTGTCATGTTAAGAAAACTTACTTCAGGAACCTTTTATAAAATAACATTGAAAATACAGAGCAGTAAAATATTTTCTTAATTTTCTGAATTTCTTTACACATTCAACGTTGTATTACTTCCCACTAGATAATTTTCGATGTTATTATTTGACATAAAATGTATAACACAAAAGTTGTATCAGATTAAATTGTTACAGCTCAAAAACTGATGTTGCGCTTTTTAACAGTATGTGAATATAATTAGATCCAATTAACAATGGTACATTGCAGTGCATTGCTAATCTTACCTGAGTACATTGCAGTTACAGTTGATATTGATCTGATAATAATATTTGGTAAAAACCACTCGTAATTTTTACAACACATACCTATATTCAAGCGCATTTATCGTAATTGGACATGTTATGTATGAAGCTTAACAATAACGTTCGTTTATAAACGGCATTGTGTAAATATACAATATACTTTAATACTTAAATACAAAATTTGTTTAACTAATATAAGTAAAATTTTATGACCTAATACCTTGTTCAATAGGCATCAAAGTTCACAGGTATAATTAAAATATCAAGATAAAAAAGCCAAATTTTCAGCATTGTGAGTAACAAGACCGTACACACTTGCACAGAATAACATGTTTTTACGCAGACAATAAGAACCCTTTGTTTCAAACCACACACTGCAAAAAGTAGTTGCATTGAATCTGCATTAAATGCACTTTTAGACATCATAACGAGCTTCTCGTCACCACCACTAACCCAACCACATAGATTTATGAAGGTTCTGCTGAAATGCCGTTGAACCTTAAAATTATATGAAAGACGTGATTGATAAAGCTAAGCGATAAGTTTGGTAGCATGTAAATTTACTGAATAAAATAAATTGTACTAGTAAGTTTTTATCTTGAATCTCGATTGATAAGGTGTTAATATTTATTTAGTAGAATACCAACTTGAAATACGGTTTTAAAAATAGAATACGCCCAAAAATACACCATGCCAGTTAGTTGTCAAAAACTACTGATTGTCCTATCAAATGAAATTTTTTTTTCTAAATATTTCCCTTAAAAATTCATCTGTACTATTTAAAAAATGAATATTCCCAAACTTTTACTTCCACAAAATTGCAACGGAAACTTTTATAGAAAGTTTAGTCCAGTGATTAAAGTGATTCTAGTCTTGTGCCAACTATTTATATTGAACAGTGATGCTTATTATTTGGATAATAATCCTTATCGACATAAGCAAATTCTTGGACCTAAAGCAAGTTTTGTGGTGGAATGGTCTGTGAATTGGAAGGAAAGATCTATTTTGTTCCAAGTGTCAGCAGAAACGAAAGGCTGGGTTGGCTTTGGATTGAGTAAAGATGGAAGGATGATTTATTCTGACGCAATTATTGGAGGTGTCGATTCCTTCTCTGGCAAACCCTATTTTAATGTATGTGACTCATATAAATTGTGAACAATGGTAAAAAGTGCTGACTAGTTTTAATGAATTTATTTTTTTACATTAAAGGACGTGCATATCGCTGGAAATCGATCTGTTCTAATCGATCAGCAAAATGACTGGAAACTAATTGGTGCTTGGGAAAAAGGGAAACGGACATATCTAAGTTTTACAAGAGCATTTGATACGTGCGATGGTCAAGATTATCCTATCACGGTAACTTCCCAAACTTTTAGTGAATCAGTAATTAAATCATGATACACAATTTGATTTGCTATAATTTTGTCCTTTTAACTATTAGAAAGATCTCGTCGTATTGATATGGGCGTATGGAGAAACAGACAACATTCAGTACCATAAAAACCGACGTGGCAGTGCTCCCGTATACTTGTTGGATCCATCGATTTCTGAAGAACTCGCTCATCACCATTACCGTCAAATAGGTCCTCATTCAAATCTTTATTTGGTTCAGCGATGGGCCCTGACAAACAAACTACGTTTATCATCAAGACCAACTTCTGTTTGGTGTTCAGTGGAGCGTGGTCCAAGGCTGTTAGCTAGACATGATATTGTTGGGGTAAAATAAGACTTAACTTTTTCATTGGAAATTTCAATTTGGAATGTAGCTCAAACTTCCAAAGCAGTTAATCAAAGTAAAGTAGTTAACTATAAACAAAATGATACTTTGATTTTTTTAGATGGGAGCGTTTCTACCCACAAGTTTAGCACGTCAGCATGTACAGAAAATGGTGTTGTACAAATGCACGTCTCCGCAGCAAACTGAAGCGCTCAAATTTTTTGATCCGTATGCCAGGCTTAAAGGAGAAGAATGCTATCTGAATGAAAAACGAACTCTACCTGTGTCGTTCTGTCGGGAACTTTTATATGTTTGGGGTCGAGGTGGAAAGGTTAAATTATAACTATTAAAAAATAATATTTCACATGTTTGATTTCAGAACTCAGTGGGTAAAAATTATTTTATTTCTTGTTCAACAGCCATTTTACTTCCCAGAAGACATTGGAATTCCTATCGGGGAGTCCCAAGAAGAATATTATTTACTTGAAACTCATTTCGATAACCCAAAAGGAAAATCAAATATAGACATTGAAGCTGGAATAGAAGTCATTTATTCTCATAGGCAAAAGTACAGTGATATTTTTTTTATAAATTCTAATTTGTACATTTGTAGCAGTCCTCAACATCAGTAACATCACATATTTTTTATTCTTTAGGCCAATCTCTGCAAGTTTACTGCAAATCGGATATGGACCATTAGGGACCTTCATGATCCCTCCAAAATCAACCATGAGTGTTTACGGAAACTGCGGCCCTAGCTGTACATCAACCATGTTTCCCAAAAATGGCTTGAATGTTTTTGCTGCCATGCTCCATTCTCATTCATTAGGACGTAGCATGCGAATTAAACATATTCGGGGAACAGTTGAACTTCCGTGGATTCTCAAGGATGACAACTACGATTCCGAATTCCAGCAAATGAGACTTTTAACTAAACAAGTCTTACTTCTTCCCGGTGATCAACTAACAACAGAATGTACATTTGTCAGCAGTAGGAATATAACATCTTTCTCTGGTTTTTCTACTCATGATGAAGCTTGTTCAGCGTACATGTATGTTTCGATGAGAATTCCATTCTTCCGGTGCACCAGCGAAATGCCTGCTGAGCAACTTCTTACCCGATATGGAATACGTAATTTCACATGGGATGTAACATGGCAGGATCGGTACGTAACTGAACCAAAACAAATGGAGGGAACCTGGTTAGGAGATGTCGTTGATGATGATAAGTCTATATCTAAAAAACCCAATTATCAACAACTTCAACACGACCTCAAGTATGGTCGTCACATGGAAAGTTGCCCCAACATCAAAGATATGATGGGTAGTAGTCAAAACCAACTCTTCCGAATATTTACAAATGACTGGCAAGGTAATCAGGGGACCCCAATTGCTACAAGAACTCCATATTTGTCATCTACAGTGTCTTATCCCCAGGATATAAACGAGTATCAGGAATCCCCATTTTGTCAACCAAAACCTACTCCTCCTGAGGTTAAACTAAACCAAGCAGAGTACATTAAGCAAATTGCACCTCAGTTGAAATTCCCACAATCAACTTCGAATTATGTGCCACCACCTCCACCTCTACCTGTGTTACCAGCAATTCCTCTAGAGTTTAGCACACTTTTTAGCACAAGCAGTGGAATGAAAAACTTTGCACCTGCCCAAAGTACTGGAATTCCGATACCTCCTCCACCAAAGTCCAACAGTGCAAACAATAAAAATATCTTCAATAAGCTAATAAGACAAAACATACGACAACCCTCACAAAACCCATCCAGTAACAGAATTAAGGTTCCCATTCCCCCTCGAGCTCCATCTCCACCTTCAGCACCTGGGAATTTAAGAACCAGTTCATCAGTTCGGAAGCGTCCATCAGGAACCATTCGCAATTCACTCCCTATTCCTCCACCACCTTCAAATCCCCCAGTTCCCGTTCAAAAGTTCAACTTAAACGATGTCCTTTATAAGAATAGACAACCGACGCAAAGACCATTTGGACTGTCGATACCAATGGTTAATACTAATACCAAACAACCTGATTACAATGATAAAACTATTATGAATTTTTTCAACCAAATTGCAAACATTTTTGCCTCGTCCTCCACAAAAAATAAAAATCCCCAGAATGGGGTTTCCTTCCAAAACCAGTATCTTTCCAATTTTGAGAACAACTTGTTGAAAAAAAGGATTGTTTAACAGATTAAACCAAAATTGTATGTACCCAATTAATTGTTTATTAATAATTGAAAATAAATCAACAAAGTTCATATCGCTGTTTATTGAAGCATATATCGTTGATTTCATTATTTTACTCCAAACTTTAATTTTTGAAGCTACAAAAAATTAATGCTTACCCAACTTAAAATTTTGATAAATTGACGATCCATCTGTTTTAAGAAAAGTTGTACCTTATGCAAACACTCTACCTAACATTTTAATTTTTTAAGATTAATGAACTGTGTGCTATCTTGTCAAATGATCACGATTTTAGTTCAGTTAGTCAACTTATTATTACCAACTGTTTCATAACCTTCAGAATTTTCAGAGTAAACACTTGTACAGTCTATTCAAGCGTACATTTAATGTGCAAAAAAATTCACTCAAGTCACGTATGCATCAAGTTTTGCTGGACTTTACAATTTTGATCAAACAAAAATCTAACTTTAATTAATATGATTAATATACAAAAATCTTACTTAAATTATTGTAAAATACAAGTCAAAATTTAAAACAACAAGGCACTGCATCATGTAAGCAATGTTTAACACAACTCCTTGCAAAACTACAAATAGTCGTTCGTGCTCAAGCATCCATGTCCACGATACGTTTGATGATAAAATGATAACAGCCAAACAGGAAAAAGAAATAGCATAACATAACATCTCGAATATTTTTCCATCCAAACTGACGTGAGTTAAAGATTCCTTTAGGCATAAAAAATATCAACATTTGCTTTCAGCACAATAATAAGAGACCTGTGAATTTAGTTGAATTTTGTTGACCCTGACACTGACCGCAGTACAACAGAGCAATATTCGTTTCCTCATTAATTAACTCAGCAGCGTCTTCAACGGCAGCCCATCTACCTGTCTGCAAAAATGTGTGTTTTATGTAATGAAGCGTATCTTTCAGCCAAGGTTTTACCTTTTATCTTGCAGATTAATCCGCAAAACGTAAACAATTAAAAGCATATAAGCATCCAATATTTTCCATCATTTTTCATGAACTCCATACGTAAACCGCGTGCTAAATCAAATTTTAGTTAAGGAACATTTTGGTTTTGGAACTTTTATCTTCATAAACAAAAATACCCCACAAGCATCACTCATAGTTTTAAATACCATGAATTATGTTTTACATCACATAGGCTTTCATTTTTCATCATTAAAGATGTTCCGTATTCTTCACCTATTAAAATAATTTAAAAATAATTACACTTCAGGTACATGGTGTTATTATTTAAGTTTAGTGCATGTTGAAGTCATTGATTATCATTTTATATCTATCGAACCACATAAATTGCCAACATTACAACACTGATTCATAATAGCGGTCCAGCTTTTATCATTTCCAGGATTAATCATCTAAATAATTTACTGACTCAGTAAAAAGTGGTAGCAGGTGTCCGTATTTTTAATTACATAGTGTGTTTAAGTGATTATTTAACGAAAAAATAGGTCAAACTCTCATAATTCATATATATTCTTTGATTTTGCTTGGAAGTGGGAGAATAGTGAAAAAGTAATACGCAAGTGTACACTAAAGATAATTGTTCTCCGATCAATTTGAGTTTTGTTGAAATTATATAACTTAAGCTTCCAAACTTTAAAATTAATCATTTTGAATTTCGGAGTTCCGTTGGAGGAGTATACAACTCTGCGTTTAAATGAACAGTTAGTGTTGTAACAGTTTTGTTTCAAGTGCTTCTTAGAGTGTTTCAAAATGACTGAAGTTAGTTGGGATACCGGTGGTTTTAGGGGAATATATTACATTCCGGTCTTAATGCTAATATCTTCAAGTTGGGTTATTTGTTGCCATTCATATCTTGTGGACAGTAATCCATATCGTCATGTTGAAACGTTGGATGCTGAGGGAAAATATGTTTTGGAGTGGATGGTAGATTGGGATAACAAAAGAGTGGTTTTTAATGTGACTGTTGAGACTACAGGTTATATAGGTCTGGGATTAAGCTCTGCAGGAAAGATGTCAGGAGCTGACGTTATTATGGGAGGAGTTTTACCAAATGGAAAACCATATTTTTCTGTATGATTAATAAATAATTTTATGTCAAAGACATGCCAAGGCTTCCCCTAAAAATAATATATTTGCTTTAGGATCGTCATGCAATCGGAAATCAAGTTCCAGAAGAAGATGATAGCCAAGATTGGACTTTACTTGCAGCTTGGGAAAGTGGCACGCACACTTTTCTTAGTTTTTCCAGACTTTTTGACACCTGTGACAAGGAAGATTATCCCATCACTGAAGATGTCATTTCACTTTTATGGTCTTACGGAGAAAATGACAACATTGAGTACCATTTTTATCATAGGGGTCACTTTAATGTGTTTCTTTTAGATCCTGACTTAGTTCCAAGGATTTCTCAACCTATTTATAGAACCAAAAATCCAAAAGAACTGGGCGATCTTAAAGTGTGGTCTGTCCATAAATTAGAGTCACTCCCACCCAAAGAAACATTTTATACTTGCACCTTCCATAAAGCTCCCCGTGCACCCTCCAAACAACATATTGTTGGGGTAAAACGTTTGGGCTATAAAAGCCATATTTTAAGTACAATTATCAAATAATCAATTACTAACTATGATGACAAATTTTATCTAGTTCAATACAGTTTTTCATAGCGAGTTGGAAAGGCGTCATGTTCACCATTTTATTGTTTATCGCTGCCATGCACCTGCTGGACGTGATGCTGCTGGATTTTTCGAAAAATTTGTTCGAAATCGAGGACAAGAATGCTACACACATGATACACCTGGAGGTAAAATACCAACCTTAAATTGTAGGGAGCCAATTCATGTATGGTCCGTGGGCGGAAAGGTAGTAAAAATACAAACATAATCCATTATTTTCGAATTACATGTCAAAGAATACGTATTTCATTTATTTCTTCTTTTTTTTATAAAAAATGAACAGGCCGTATTCCTGCCAGAACATGTTGGAATTCCCATGTCAGAAAGTTCGAACGAATATTACATGATCCAGGCTCACTACGAAAATACCGCACTGACCGCAGGAATTCGTTTAAGATACTCCTTAGAATTCTTTTACACCAATACCCTGAGGTAAAAATAAATTACTTTTAAATATCAGTTTAAACTGAAACAGCGTACTTGAGCTTTGTTACTTTATCAGGAAACACGACGCTGGACTTATGATTATTGGACAAAAAACTCCTGGATCTCCATCCCTTCTTATACCTCCCAGCTCTTTAGGCCATGTAATTTATGGACAGTGTGGATCTGGTTGCACAAAACAAATGCTTCCCTCCAAGGGTATTCAGATATTTGCTACAAGTTTTCACACGCATACTTCTGGACGAGGTGTCAGGCTACTTCACATAAGGAAAAATGAAGAGCTTCCATGGGTAGCATTTGATGACAATTACAAACATTACTTCCAACAAATCCGAATTCTTCGTAAGGAGCGCACAGTTCTTCCCGGAGACCAACTTATAACTAGTATGCACATTATTCTTTAAACATGCCAATCTAGAATACTTCTTGGTCTATCGAATCTTCATTCCTACGAAATCATGTAATCTTTTCTAGGGTGCCTTTATGAGACCACTGGAAAGGGTTACGCAACCGTTGGTGGGATATCCCTTCGTCATGAACTTTGCGTGGGAGGAATCTGGTACTACAATAAGATACCTGGTTATGGATTGTGTGATAGTGAAATCAAGTCAGAGATGTACATGGGAAAACTAGGAATTTCAAATGCAACATGGTCTGATCAATACCTGGAAATGATAGTCAATTCTCCTAAAAGTTTATCTGGTCTTACTGTATCGGAAGTAACGTCACGTCATGTCAAATGGACAATTGCTCGCCGTACTCAACTTCAGGAAGATCACAGATATCTTCCACAAATCAATCAATGCCCTCGATTAATCCCGGGTATGACTGTTAATACTCCTAGAGTTGTTACTACTGAAGCACCTAAAACGCCAACTCTTCAGCGTTATATACCTAAAGGGGAAAAGTCTGTGCAAACAGCCCTTAAAGATTCGGAATATGTCTCAATATTCCCCAAAGACATCATTCCATATGAGAGAGCAGCTTCATGTGTTCGACAACCAACAAGACAAATTCTTCAGCAATCAGTTAATGATTACCAAAATCCTTCAAGGGGTACCTGGTGGTCAGTTAATACCAATTCCCAAGGTTATACAAATTAAAATTGGCATTTTGATAAGACTCATGTGTCAAGAACACAATATGCGTGCGAAAACATGATTCCCATGCATATTATGTTTATAGAAATTCATACAATTTTTTAAGGATATTTATATTCTAAAATGAGTAGATTAGTCAGTAATAGGTATTTAAACAATTTCTGAAGAAGTGATAATCTGATCTTATAAGCAGCAAGACATGAGATTTGATCTAAAGGGAAGACATTATCAAATGTCGATTATATCAAAGATTAAACAACAATCTCTTGCTCATCAAGTTTTGATAATCAATAGGTTTTTATACTAGATTTAATTTAAGAAATTGATATTTAAATGCACCATTATTCTATTTATTGTAACTTATGAATAATTATTTAAATAATTTATTACCTATTACTGCACTTCTAATTTTGTAACTAGTGCGTCTCATTTCATGCACTTATTAAAGAGACTATAATTAAGATGATATGGAATTCGTCTAAATAAATGTGATAAATAAATATCGAAACTTTTAAAATAAAGTTATACATTCCTGATACATCCCAAAAATTTATATTTATTAAATTATAATTATTTGATTCCAAAAATGATAGCACAAAAAATGTACATTTATTATGAAAAGTGCTTCTCAGATCGCACCTCCGGCATTCTATTTTAAGCTCATTTTGACTCATAAAACGCGAAAACAAACAATACAGATAAGGAAACGAGATACAAAAGATGCACCTGCCCTCTGCGTTAAATATAAGCGATGCCAAATCGCCAACACCCTGCACTAACATCTAAAGGTCACAGCAATGGCCAATTGGGCAGTTGCAGTTGCAAGTGAGAATTCCATTCATTAACTGTGTAATTAATTATCATAATGAGTTCAAAAATTATCACCCTAAAACTTTTAGCGAGTAACAAACAAAAGTGATCATTCAGAGCGATAAGTAAAAGAATTAAAGGTTTCGCTGTATTCTGATTTTATAATTTAAAAAAAATTAAATGATACCATATAATACTACCTAATATAATAAAAATACAACTTTATTGATTGATGCATTGAGGGTTAATTTTAGAAATTCCAGCAGTCAGACTAGCTTTAATTAGAATGAAACATTATATCGAAAAGGGCTACTACAACTTATCTGAAACAAATATAAAACAATGGTCGCTGTAACCTTTACAATGTGTACTTATCTTTATCAAGTGTTGCAAGAAACCCCTTCCTTTGCAATGTAACGCCTAAACAAATACGCACATACCTGTACGGCAAAAACAATGTTGAAATTTTATGCATGAAGGATTCCAGTTTCAGGCATCACAAGAATTAAAGGAAGTTTTTAAAATGCTTTACAGGAGTGCATCTTCTGTCATGTTATATTTATTGTCAGTTTATAATCATGCTTCAAACACAATCAAGTTATATTCAACGATCAGTACACTGCTCGCAGTAGTATCGCCAACTTTCTCTGTTACAAAATTCTTTAAAGATGATTTTAAGCAGAAAATTCGATTACTTTTGCTATTTATACAGTATTGTGGTTTGCATATTTTTACCATGTCGTGCCTACGTTGTGGATAACAATCCGTACCGTCATTTTATGACATTGGATCCCGCAGGGAAATACGAGCTGGAATGGTTGGTGGATTGGGAAGAAAAAAGGATAATTTTTAACGTCACCGTTCAAACCACTGGTTATGTCGGTTTTGGCTTAAGCTCATCAAGTGGAAACAGCAAAATGAAAGGGGCGGATATAGTTATTGGAGGTGTTAGTGCTTCAGGAAAGCCGTACTTTAGTGACCGCCACGCTATTGCAAATCAGTTGCCTGTGGAAGATCTCAGTCAAGATTGGACTCTTCATGATGCATGGGAACGGGGGAAGAGAACATTCCT
>JAQIWN010002942.1:0-14277 GCA_034699025.1 Entomobrya cf. arborea Gr-Col-00668
TTTTAGAAGATTTATATTTAGAATATTTCGCACTTATCTGTTATACTAATTTTTTTAGATTATTTATATTTAGAATAATTCGCACTTAGAAGAATTTAATTAGAATACCTTTGATAGACCCGAGTACCCTGCTTATATTCAAGATTTCCTGCTTGTGTAATAACTAAACAGCTATGCAAATTGAATATGGTACAGTTTTGGCATATATTGCTAAATCGTAAAAGTTTTATTTGAAAACGCCTGATTTTGTCATTCACATTTTGGTAAATGCTTGTGCTTGAATAAATATGGAAATTTCTGGTGCATATTTGAGAAAGTAACTGGGATATATGTGGTGGTTTGATTTGGAGTTTTGGGGAAAAGTAATTAAGCGACCAACCAAGCGGCACTGCAGAAGCACCAGCGGTTTTTATCAATATGTTACATAGCAGAAAATGATTTATAAAAGTTTTGAATCGAAAGTGTTTACATTTAGATATTAGTATTATATGAATGGAGCTCATGCGTGTAAAAGCTCAAGTTGCTGGTGGAATAAGCTACATGGGTACAAAATCTGTTACTGAAAGTGTATAAATTTATTGTTGGGAAAATTGAATGAAGAAAGTTCAAGTATTTTGGCAAAACCAGATCCTCTGCTTGTGATGTAAAATCACGTAAAAATTTATGAGTAAACTGACAAGCAACATGTATCAAATATGTTGGCCATACGATTAACCCCTTCCCAAAAATTTATATGATTTATCAATGCTAGTATTATTATTAAAATATGCGGGGTAATATGTTATGCAAATCTTTTCCCTTTTTGGTGACAAAGTGATGATAAAAGAAGTGATGTAAAAAATCAATCATGATAGGAGTAAAAGTTTTGAGATGGATGATGAAACGATGATGGGTTATGTAATAAATTGTTTTATAGGTCTTTTTTGTAAAAAAAAAAGATTTATCGTTTGCGAATAAGAACGTACACAACGTTATGACTTTATTAGAATTTAAGCTTTTTAACACCATTTTTTGTTGTAATATAATATTTATATGTAATACATATAAAGACATAAGCACTAGAATGATAAACATATATTTATAAGAATGTACATATACATAACATACAATATATAGAGATATTTTAAACATGACTCGTGGGCGTACATAAAACATTTTTAGACATTTATTTATATATTTTTAAATTTCACAATATATATTTATGTGTGTATAGGTATAAGTGTAAATACTTTAAATTCAAAGACGCAGTTTTTTAGTCTATTATACGTATTTGGGGTACTATGACTAGACTTGATGTAATGTACGGTTGAATGGTAATCGAAACTAAAATAAACACGTTTACTCAACTTTGCTTTTTCATTTTGAAGATCAGCACTCTTTATTACAGAAACAGTATGGTGGGATGTTTTACAAATTGGTAAACTGAATATTTTCAAGCTGACATGAAATATATGTATCAAGTTCAAAGAAAACGTGTAAATCTGTTGAAAGATATTTTGTTACAAACAAGGGCTTTTTAGGACACAGCGAACATAAAAGGCAGAAAGGTATTTTATACGAAAAAAGTCACACAGCTATGTATGTAAAACAGCATACAAAATACACGTTCTATAATCTAAGTATTTTACAAGGTATGCTTTTTGTAATATCAATATCTAAAGTTCCAGGTAAGTATTTTAGAGCAGTTCATTTTTTTGTATAACAGACATCGAACAAGTTTTCGGGATATCGATTTCACATCAAATACGAATTCTAGCAACGTCAGATAAAAATACAGAATCCATAATTATAATTAGTTATACAAGCAGTGACACCAACGTATTCTGATCCAATGATAACAACAATAGCTAGAGATCTCTAGTGATAATGAGGTATAATAATATAATATCAATAATTTCATCACATGTAAGGTTCATAATAAATAACATGACTTAAAACTATAATCGATTGACATTGTTATGTCACGGCATAAACACACATGCAAGAAGGGATAAAAGTCGAACGGGTACAATTTTCATTAAACAAATTTAACGTTTTTTTATGGTACGTTCAATATATTACATGCTAACAATTATTATAACAAGATAAACATCAAGTGTTTTCAGAACATTGATTATTGCACTAGTTTTTTCTGTAAGTTGCTACAGACACCACAGAGTTATTACACACGGTTAATATTTATATTTTCTAAATGACTAGGTGGACAATATTGTATAAACGTTAAGTATGCTATGTTAAGTAGACAGTGAAAGCATGGTTTTTCGACAGTTTCGGTTTGATACACGACATAATATTCCACGAAATGCTGCACGTTGACTAAAAACGAATTAGTTACGTTAATAACAACATTCAGATATAATTTACACATAGACGAGTGACGAAGAAAAATATAGTAATTAGGGCGCACTGACTAGTGGCGATACAAATACGACTAATTGCAAAGGTAGACAAATAGGAGGACAATCTAGAAAAAGAGATTTCAGACTTTGTTGCGGAAAGTTAGCTATCTAGTAGCATATCATTTTGAAAACATAAAGACTCAGTATTAGATTATCTTCACACAAGACAAACATTTAAATATAGATATTATATACAACTCGTCGTGATATATACAATAGCAAAAATATACGAGATGCGTTACACATAACAATTTTTTCGAAGACGCATAAAATCAAACGTTTTTAGAACAAGCTGCATTTAAAATTAAAGTAAAGAGAGACCAATTTACAATGAGATTTTTTATGAACAAATATATTTTAAGTTATTGCTGGATTTTTCTGTTTGCTTTGTGAGTGTTACGTAAGTTTGGTAATCATTTTACATGACAACATATGAGAGTTTTTTTTCGATGAAGAGGACAATATTTGACTAGAAAACTTTCTTTGACAAACACCACCACACGTAATTTAAGAGATTCGATGGAATCTTTAGACTATTTTTTCACTAGTAAATGTAAACTTATGTTTGTATATTTCCATACCACCTGCTGCACTATTCTAAGTTTGTTTTACATTGAGACGGTACACTTTTTTACTACATTTTAATACACAGAATAACATGTATAATCGTACACTTAATAATTTTGAGACCAAATATTTACTTTTGATAACGAAAGTACACATCATCAGTTTTTTAATTGTTAGATACAAAAACGGTTTCATAATATATATATAGTATGTATATTATGACATATACATTTTATATAGAAGCACAGAGAATATTGCTCACGGTTATACATTGTTCAGACAGTAGTTAGTATGTAGTACAAGTACAGTTGTATATTTTTTATCAGTTTTTTTCAACATTTTTTTCTTGTAAATTTTTTCAGCATTTTGCATGGTTTCCTAAAGAGTTTGTTTTAAATACCACAGAAAAATAGTACACTCCATAGACAGTAGTATAGTAAAACGATGAAACACGGCACAAACATATATTATACATACATATATATACTTTTACACTACAAATATACTTACTATTTATTAATATACATAGCACAATAATTATACTAGTATCACTAAATTACGAATATACAATTTGCACATTTCAAAAGGAAGTTTTACTTTTAAAATTTCATAGATGAACATAAAATACGTACACGTGAATACATATAATTTTTCATACAAAAGTCAAAGGAAATTAATTTGTGTTGAATTTAGAGGATACAGTAGTGTATCCAAAAAACTTAACATCGAATTTATGTAGTACGGAAGTAATAAAATATCAGGATTTTTGTTAAACCTCACTGAAGTGTGTTTGAATAAACTGTTTTATTTTTTCAAGTACGAAAAATTGTGTGGGTATCGTGTATATTTAAAAGAGTATAAATAACATTATCCTGAATGAATTTATGTGATTTATGTATGTTGTAAGTATTTATAATTTGTTTCTTTGTTGAACAAGTATTGCTTTTCGTCAGAGAAGAAGATGTGTTTGTGATTTGGATTTTTTACTGTTGGCTTGACTAGATAAGAAAAAGTCATTATTTTGTTGCTTGGTCTTCCCTTTTTATCTTGGAAGGAACTGACCTGACCTGACTTTAGATGTACAATATTCTATTGTTAATTTTTTTAACTAAAAGACTTATATACGCACAGTTGTTGTACAAACATTCAATCTACCTAAATATTATGGTAAACCTATTTAGACAGTTCGTTTTAACACACGCACTTTTTCTATTTTTCGTAGCACACTATAATTTTTGCTAACTTGACAACATCCAAATATTGAACTTGAACGAGAATACAGTTAGTTGAACAGTTGAACTTTTCACTAATTTCTACGTTTTACGATAATGACGACACCGACGCAACAACAGCGACACAATCTCTTTGTTTAAACTTTTCTACTGAAAACATTAGTAAAAATACACAGAATATGAAATCGACAAGATGAAGACTATATATAGTGCAAATAACAAACACTTTTTTATATTCAATTAGATGCGTGCAATCATATAAGAATTATTACTTTTTTTGTTATTGAAGCAGTTCAGTTCGTTGTATATTTTTTCATTTTTAAATTGCTTCCCTTGTTTACATAAAAATCAGAGTATGTATCCTACGGCCACAAGTTTACAAAATATTTTCTTGGAAAATTCCGTAATATAAAAAAATCTCTACAAGCTCCCTGCTGAATTTTAAAAAATGCATTCTATTTTTGTAAAAACCCAATTTATAGTAAGAAAAGGTAGTACATCTCCATCGGGTACACAAGGAAGACATTTTGAACTACGGCAAAAAATTGGCGTAGTCTGAATATTTATACATACGCACACAAAGATACAAATATAGATGCAATGACGTTTATTACAAGAGAAACACGAACATTGACATTGACACAAAAGCTTACGAACATTCAACACGTAAGAGCAACATGTATAAGTTTTTAAATGACAAAAAGTTTGCGTTGTGTTGGTTGAAATCCTGCGAAATGAGAAGGGTTATGTGTACACCCTCAAAACTGCCATTTTGTGATATATGTAGTTTATATCATATTGATTGGTAGTTTTCGTTCACCTTGAAAGATTCAATTATCAAGAGTCAAGGTCAAAAGATAGACCACACCAGTTCAAGTTACGAGATTCATCGAGAATGCTTTGTTGTTTATAATTAGCTCCTTGCTAAAAAATTTGGTCTACTTTAAGGGGAAAAACTTTTTTCTTTTGTTTTTGATCTTTATACCCATAGGTGTTGATTTTGTGAATTTAAAAATCAATAGTTTGGCCCTTTTGCACTTTATTCAAGGAACTACGGCTACTTTCAGATTTAACTTTATAATTAAAGTAAGATTAGTTTGAAACACTTAAATTACCTATCAAACTACCTTAATTTATAGGATATTTTAACTTTCTAATTATATTCTATTTAAATGTATAGTAATAACTACGAAACTATGAAATATTGCAACAAAAAAGTATATTAAGTTTAGAAGGTCAGGTCAACTGTTCTGAGACTATACTCGCATGGGAATAATATATTTTTAAAGAGAAGCGTTTTTAAAAATTTACCAGATGAGTAGAATAATTAAAGTTAACTATTCCAGAGAATGGGAAAAAGTTGATAGACAAATGTACATACAATTTTTGAGCATAGTGTTCAGAGATAGGAATGTCCTATTCGCGGAATTATTCGGATATTCATACCTTAAAGTGTATCTAAAAACCTAGTAATCAACACACCTAACATAAATACTTAGACTATTGAAATTCTTAAGTTAACATCTAATCTATTTTTGATTTTTACTAATTTATTTTTAACACGGAAAATTTGCGATATGTGGTATGGTATACGGTGAAGGTAATACAGTACTAATTAAACTGAGATTCTTGCTAGATATACAATTGACTAGATATCTCGGTCGAACATAATGATGACTTGTTTATGAGATCAATGTAAATGTGTTTAAAAAATAATCTTAAAAGTAAAAATATGTGGGAAAGCTTATATACCTTAAATTAGTTATTTTAAAATTGATTAAAACATAAGTACCCTAAATATTTTACCTAAATCCATAACGATATACTCTATTCACAATGATTTTTGAATACCTTATTGGTTAAGATTTTGCCATGCCAACATTCTTTGAAAAACTTTCATGACTATTGCAATGATATATATACCACACAGGAGATAACATTTTCTGGGAAAACCTAATGCGAAAAAATTGTTTTTGCAAAACACATGCCTACTTAAATAAAATACCTAAGAAAATTGTACAAAAACAAGGAAATTGAATCAAATATTGGGACATTGACTTGACTTAACATACTTTATTTTGTTTTCCTGTTTACTCACTTAGCCATCATAGTATTCTTTAAGATATCCTGTTTTTCTACTATACCTTATCTACAAAAAATGTACACCTACGCAGAATAATGTTTACCAATAATATATATACGTTCATACGCTTATCTGAATATTATGCAAAAAGTCTAAAATTTTCACTTCACTTTTGGAAAAAGAGAACTCAGTACAAGAGTGATTTATTATTGCTTGAGAGATCAGATCTGCCTTGACTAAAACCTGACATTTAAATACATTTCTTCCATTTTCACATAATATCCATCTTCCTTCATTCTTTTTTTCTTCATCCAACACCACTTTTCACTGAAAAACTATAAATCCCAAGTGATTATAGCAGGATGATGATGAACAACTTACAATCATCTATAAAATAAATAGAGGAAATATACATTGTCTACATATTTTTGGTTGGCTGGTATGTATATACAATATAGCAATAGCTTTTTGTTTTGTTGTTTTTGTTCCTTTTCAAATAAGTGGAAATTAACGATGATGACGATATTGTCTACTGACTGGAGTGGAGGAGACGACGAAGTGCTTTGCTTGTTTTTGCATTCCTTCAAATTGCACTAGGACCAGGCCAGAGAGAGAGAGAAAGGAAAGCACTCAAAAACTTTCTCTTGTTGATTTTCAAACCCAGTTTTTGATCATCTTTTGTTCAAGAAGGAAAACTATATACATTTTACATCCATTTTCTCTTGGAACAAACAACATAGGTGTATTACGTATTATCCATTATGTTTACACACTTATGTATGCCAATTTTTGTCTTTATTCACTTCTGCTCTTGTTGTTTTAACCCTTTTGTTTCTCCTCACCAGCTCATCAATTCCAATGGTTTGTGTATCTACATCTTCTCGGAACAATATGCTGGGATTGGATTGATATAAATATATACATACAGTTTACTTACATGCAAACAGGATGTAATAAATGGCATACTTGGAACGCACGTGTGGATGTGGTGGAAAGCTGAGTCAAATAGGCATAATATGTACTTTATCCACCCATACAATTTTATCATTATCATCTTATTCTTCCCATTTACCAATTCGATATATATATAAGTATATAAAAGAAGGTAGATATCCAGAAAATGGCATTCATTTCATCTCCCGGAATAAATCAGTCATTTGTGCGTTGTTTGAGTAATTTGAATATTTTGAGTGTAAGTTCAAGTGTGCTCTGGAGAGAGAGAGAAAGTTGTTCTCTATAACAATCAGGAAGAGAAACGACAAAGAACAAGCTTTACTCATGAGAAAATTTTCAGTCAAGTGCTCAGACAAATATATAGTCGATTCTAGAGAGAAAGTAGAGAGAAAACTTGTGAGATAGATATACTGAGAAAATCTGGTATTTAATTTTGGCTTGTGTGTGTGTGAGTGAAACCAAGCGTATATAACCACACTTAAAATAAAGTTCTAAGATTTTCATAAGTAAATATACATAAGTAGCTTGTATGCAAAATATACACAAAAAATATATAGCGACAAGTGTGTGTGTATGATTTGAAGAAGTTTGTGGTTTTTTCTTGGCTTCACTGCGACTGCAGCATAAATATTTTTTTTTTTCTGACAAGAGAAAGTGAGAATCTTATCACACATCACCTCACATAAAAGAAGTGTAACTTTTTGACTTGACTTTCACTTCACTTTTGAGTACTATGAAAAGAATAATATTTTTACTGGGTCATAATTATATGCATATTCATGCGTGTCTGCATTTTACACACACACACGAATGTATCCAAGCATATTTTTAAATCAAGGCTCTTCCGTAATTCTGCATGACTGACTTTCTTTTTTAAAGTAGAACGAACAAATACAATGCACCCATTTTAATGGAAGGATAGAAGAAGGAGGAAAAATTATATAAAATGTTTTTTTTCTCTGGAGATTTTCTTGGAAACATTATTATATCATTATACATTAATATTTTTCAAACAAATAAGTTACATGTTCACAAACTGATATTTTAACTAAAAATTTTGATGTGAAATTGGAAAAATGAATGTAAAGCCACGTTCGCAAATGTCTGTTTTTAAATCTTTAAGAATAAAAATAATCTGTCTGTTAGACAGCTTTACTGGCTAGACTACCTTTTCATAATATAACACCAGAGAAATAATTTCAACACCAAAAAGAAAATCCCTCCAGTATGCGTTTTATGACTTGACTATTGTCGTTATTTGAAAAGTTTACTAAAGTCTAAAATATATTTTTAATGCATATAGTCTCTTTTTCGTGTGTAATCTAGATATATGCTTTTTAACCAAGTTTCTCCTATCATTTCAAACTTAGTGAAAACAAGAGAGAAAGCACAGATGAAAGTAAAATTGGTAAGCTGCCAGCATCAGCATCCTTTTTCCGTCTGCCATCACTGTACTGGCACTGATGATGATGCTCCTTTGCTTCCCCTCGTTTACTAATTCTTATGTGATATCGAGATACCCCACCAAACTACCAACCAGTGTGCATTAGCGTCTTTCAAATATATAGAGTTTTTCTTCATATCCCACAAGACGGAAGTGGTAATAACGAAGAAGAAACGACAACTCAGAGAAAACCCGACATTAGTCGCGCTATCTTCTTATAAGAAGTTGTTATATAACTATACTATATATTTTATAGTTTCAAGCAATATATTTAAGTCTAGTATGAATATATAGAACTGCGACATACACACATAATAATTTTGAAGGAAAACTGCTTTCTCCTACAAACTAGTGCTGCTGCTGTGACTGTTAATTTGCTGGTTGTTTGCTGGCATTACAAAGTTAATTTGCAAAGCTTTGCGAAAAAAAATCTTGTAAATTAGAATGATGGTTAGGAATTGTACAGTAGCTTCAGCTCAGAGCTAGAGCTTAAAAAGAAGAAAGAAAAGGGAAGCTTCTCTTTCTTTTTTTCTCCCCATTTACATATCAGCTTACTTTACTACCCATAGATTTAAGATGTGTGTTTAAAGTTTATATTACTATACTCAACTCACTACCGAATACCCACCTGCCTGTTTTTTGAAACTTGTTGTATGTATTTTCAAAAAAGTACAAAGGAAATTAGATTTTCTTTTCATTTTCTTTCTTTGTTCAAAAAAATGTCATTTTATACTTTGCTTTCTTTTTATCTCTCAGATTATAAAAGAGTTATGTGTGTACATAATGTCAACGTACTCTCGCCATTACTTTTTTTTTTAAATTTTATGTATCCTCTCTTTGTGATGTGTTATGTAATTCTCCATGCATTATGAATACTTTAAGAATTCAAAAGGTTTAAAAATAGAACAATAATTAGGATCTAAAGTAGAAAGGAAACAATATTGAATTTTGCATCTTCTCTCCAATAATATTTAAGACAAGTAACACTTACACAGCAGTACATTCGGTTCCCTGTTCCAACTTATTTTTTTCATAATTTTTTGATCTAATTACTAAATATCGCATTATATGAGTGAAAACCAAACCACAAAAGCGACCATGTCACTTGCACTACACTTCTGCTTGGTGGAACTGGAACTTATGCAAATAGAATGAAAGTTGCATAAAAGAGTTTTCATAGGAATTGGAGGAAGGGATTGGAAGGAAAAACAAATTAAAATCGGGTCTAGTACAAATATAAATCATTTCTGACTAGCTTTTGCCATTACCACCACCACCGCCATTGCCATACCATGCCATCATAGAATCAAACGATAGAGGATGGGCTTGTTAAAGAGGAAACAAGCCACTACCACAAACAAACAGAGAAAATAATATGTAGGGAAAGTAGACAGTGAAAATTGTTACAAAAGCAAGTTTACACGGAAAACCAAAAATGAATTGAGCTCAATTGAATTGAATGAAACATTTTACTGTAAAAGTTGACTATATATTTAGCACACTCTGCTATGCTATTCCAATTTACAGACACCAGAACACAGCAAACATGTCAAAAACTCTCTTTGGAAAACTCTAATTGCAAAGGAAATATGCAGAAGCGATTTGTAATTCTCTCCCGAAATAATCATAATGGAAACTTTTAATGCTCCATCGAAAACTGTATATATTTATTTACTAATTACTTTCCACTACTTCTCAATAAATTTCCTATTTTCCAAAGATTACATACTCAACATAATGTACATACATGACCGATTACATATATAAAAATAAATGTTTCAATTTTTTTCAAGTGGAAAACCCGGAAATCAAATCAGTCCTTAATTCTTCCCATTTTTCTTTGAAAAAAATTTCCAAGAAAAAAATTGAAAACAAAAGAGAGTACACAAACCTCTCAGAAATAATTTATGTTATAATTTTCTTATGAATTGTGTTTTCAACCCAACGAGAAGTAGAGTAGTAAAAGCTATACAGTTTTTTTCTGACTCTCTTTTATTTTCCCATCTTTCACTTTTTTATCCTTTACACCACACAGCCAGTCACACTGCACTCTTGCAAGTTTAGTACACTCCATATTTCCATAAACATGAATAAAGAAGAAGAATGCACGTCATGAAAATTCTGAAATAAATACCGTCGCAGATGCTGCCTTCCTGTTATTTATTACCTGGTTTTCTACTTTGCTGTTCTACCATGTACATAAATATGTGTGCTGTGAATGTGAAATGAAATGTGAGCAAAATTCTAGCTCGTCGTCTCGTCCAAAACAACCCAACCTCCAAAAAAAAATTATAACAATTTTGTATGGACCAGCTTGTAAAATAGTAGTTGTATCTTATGCACCAATTGTTATTACGCTGTTGTCTTTTCTCTACTGGGCCATTTTGCTGTAAAGCATATTGTTCTTCAGGCCAGGCACAGCTTTCACCAAAAGCTTTACTGCCAAAATCCCATTTAGAGTTTCGCTTTTGCAGACATACTTTTGAGAAGAGATGCACCAAACCCACACGGCTGAATACTTTCACTCTTGCCATTATTCTTAGTTTTGTTTTTAGGTGGGAGTGGTGGTGGTGGCGGTATGGTTGGTAGGGTAAGGTACGTACGTATATTACTTATTATGATTAAATCATGTTATGACCATACCATTACACATACAGGGAAACCTCTGTAGCAGAAACCTTTGTGTGAATATGACTTGTGTGTGTAAAAACACAAATCATCAGTGTTTCTCCTTGACATTTTTATATACACAGGTTTCACTGTGCGGAAGAAGGTAATGAAGGAAGGGATTTCATCCTTTAGTAATATCTCATCTCACACAACTGTTTCCACCAATTCAATCCCGGGATGACAGCTTTGAAATATTGTCGACAAGCCTGAGCTCACATGGACAGGCAACACAATAGCTTGCATAATGGCCACCACCTCTAAATTGTACGCTGGTGTACGCTTTGAATGCAAATTAAGTGGAGAAATTTTTCAAAAAATATGTACTTTGGTGTTCCAGAAAAGTGTCGGAGTACCTATGTGGAAAATTCCTAAAATATTATCAACCAACCAACCAACCAAAATAAGTAGATCAACTCGAGAAACTTGTTTTCAATGAACTCAGTTAAAATAGGCAATTCAATTTTTAATTGCTTATGTATTTTTCTACGTTTTTATGAAAATTAAACGGTTCTTTAATAAATTACGGGAGATCTAGTGAAAATTGATGCGGTTTTTTGCTTTATCCAGCCTTTAATTAATCTGGGATGTTAGATTTGAATTTTTAGTTCAGTTATTTACGGAATGACGTGGAAGAATGTATTTCTGTTTGTTCTTTAAAATGTATATTATACTCAGTAATTAAATCTAATTGAAAGAACGCGATGAAATTGAAGATGACGCCTCACTATTTGAATCATTGGAATGTTGTGAATTGAGCTCAACAACTCCACTAGTCGTAGATCCCCCAGAGCCACTGCTCGACGAATCTTTAAAACAAGCCGAGTCATGATGCTTATTCAGATATGATTTCAGCGCAAAACTTTTGTTACACCTTTTGCACGTATAATTCTTACTTCCCGAATGCGTCTGCATATGCGCCCTCAAATTACTCCTATCCGCAAACGCCTTCCCGCAATGCGCACAGCCATAAGGCTTTTCTCCCGTGTGGCTTCTCATATGCCCTTGCAATAGCCACGGTCTCGAAAATCCCTTTCCACATACTTCACACTTATGATTCAAATTATGCGTTAGCAAATGCATCGAAAGGGCTGGCATGCTCACATAAGCTTTCCCACATGTTGGACATCTTTTTGCATTTTGGGAGTCCAAACTTCTATGCGTTTGTTTATGCCTTGATAAATTTGACGATGTTGCATAATGCTTTCCACACTCCGAACATACATATCTTTGTTTCGGCGGCTCATCACCATCTTCACCTTCCTCCTCATCTTCTTCATCCTCCTCCTCAGCATCCATCAGTTCAAATGTCGCCTCCGCCTCCAATTCCTCCTCCAACAGTCTCGCGGTCCTTCCAGACACCTTTCTCCCTTTCCTATAGCCCCCACCTCCACCATTCCTGTGGTGATGATTATGATGACTATGATGGTTGTCTTCGTCTCTTAACGGATCGTAATCCTCGCTATCATCTATTCCCTCAACTTCAATCATCATTTCGTCTTCCAATTCATCCTTTTCATTATCATCCATCTCATCTTCCTCATCCACATCATCATCGTCCTCATACCCAAAACTAATTTTTCTCGCCCTAATTCTCCTTTTATTCCTTGCAGACAGAATTATATCACTTGTGCTATCGCTGCTTGTGCTACCACTGGGATTTTGACGACGGTCACGATCACGATTCGGTTGCTGTAGTCTTCCTCCTTGATTACTACTCCTTGCAGACAAACGACGAGAACCATTTGTGAGGGTAGTACTGGTACCATTACGTGACCCTGTTATCAGGGCGGTGGTGGAGGTGGCGTTCTTTCTCGAAGATGTAATTTTTTCGTGACTTGTTCTCTTAGTACTACCGCCTGTTGTTGTTGGTGAAGTCTCCGTGCTAAAATGATGATGAGAGGTGGGATTCTTTCTGTTCAACTGTTTCCCCTGAGGTCCCACATCAGAATCAGTGATAGTAGTATCTCTGCTTTGATGATGATTATTTCCCAGCTTACTTCTTTTACCGGTTGTTGTACCAGGATTCTTTCGTTTTGACGGTGAAGAAGCTGCCGCAGTTGCAGAAAACCCTCCATTTGCTCTTCTTTGGGGGCTGTGATGATTCCCCCCACTAGATACATTTCTTGAAGATGCTGCACCAGCACCACCACCGCTACCACCACCAACTCCAGTAGCAGCATTACTTCTTCTCTTTGATCTCCCATCGGAGGCTAGTAATGCATCGTAGGTGTAACATATCCGGATTTTCTGATTATTACTACTGTCACTAGACACAACACTTTTATTTGGAAGCACTTCACATCTGGAATTAGAAATTATTTTGGGTGTGGTGGTAGAGCCAGAGCCGCTGCCACCACCGTGTGTACAAGTAGAGGAAGGATTGGTGTTGGTAGAGATGTTTCCAGAAGAATTCCTCGTAGGATTACCACCGTTGGATGCTGCTGTTGCCACTTGGATTATGTGGGATGTTGAAGATGATGAGGTGGGATGGTTGTTATTGCTACCCGTTGTTACATGGCCGGTAATGGAGGAGGTGGAGGATGATGCTGATGTGTGCGGGGAGTTACCACTGTCATTGCTATAGTCAGTTACGACAACCAGCTCATTCCCAACTTGGAGTACTTCCTCACCTACAGAAACACAGATAAAAAAGAAAATTATATAAAATATTAATCTCAAAACTTGACAAGCCTTGCTTTCACTCCGACATTCCAATACATTTTATATGTTACATACACATCTACATGCTTTTGATAGAATGATAAATTACGTTGTTTTGAAAAATACCAGCATCTTTCGTCACTAAATAATTTAGTGTGAAAATATGCTAGTTTGTCTGTCTGTCAATTATATAAAGTACTAGGAAAATAATGTTAACCTTTGAAATTTAGTAAACGAAAGGTCAATAGTTCGTTATAAATTGAAAAT
>JAQIWN010002943.1:0-14277 GCA_034699025.1 Entomobrya cf. arborea Gr-Col-00668
GGTTGAGTTGGTCCTACAAATTTTCTTTCACGTATATCAACAGTTAATCAATCCTAAAAAATGTTTTTGTTGTAAATGGATGGATTGTTCGAGAATTGTGTTGTATGTTGGAAAAGAAAAGGAATTGTTTGCTGCTTGAGTTGGTTTTCTGTACGTGACAAGACCGAATAGCAATTAGTGAGTTGACAGGAAATATTTTGTTTTCAGCTTTGTCCTTCCCATCCCCTATTTAATCCCCTTGTGAAAATAACAAAAAGAGGAAGTGCGTGTGATGAATCGGAGAAAGAAGATAAGATGAGAGATCATGAACCAATTTTTGTATTTTTTTGGTGGGGATTAGAATTTTAATATTTAACGTGACAATAATAAGAAGTTAGTGTAAAAAAATGGTTGGTTGATTGGAACAAAAAGATATATTATTGGATATAAGCTGCTTGGAAGAACAAAATGTTTTATGGTTATATTTGTTTGATTAGCTATTATGGGCAACTGCTCGAGGTATCCTGGTACTGGGTGCATTGTCGTAGAAGATGCCAAAGTGATGGCGCGCGGCGACAAACACTATCCTGTGATTGACCTGACATCCATTTCGCCGAAAGCTAGCGAAAGTAAGTTTGTAAAATGGAAAAACTGATGAATATGCTTGGTTACTTACTTATGCTTTAATTTTGTGTTTATATATTTTTGTCAAACTATTAGTCGAAATGGTTTCACCAACAAGTCTTGTGCCAGAAGTAACATCTAAAGACTTTCCAGGCTATAGCGATGGTCTGAGTCCGATGAATCTCGTTTGGGGTCAAGTGCTAACCCGTCGAATAGAGCCTTACTCGTACTGGACACTGGAGCTGGACATGAGGGACAGTGCGTACGCAAACCTCAACTTTAGTTTCCCTTGGGGCTCCAATTGGGCGCTTCTCTTTAGGAAAAACGTACTCCCGTCCATCACCCAACATGACTTAATGAAGATCATCAAAAACGGAAGGATTGAGCATAGGAACAAAATCCGACATGTTCGATGGGCACCTTCCGATGGCCGGCCTACTTCTACCATAAATAATCTTAATACGTACTTTAATAATAATAATAACAGCAGCAGTAGTAGTAGTAGCTACCATTATCGCCATCTTTCCACTCTTCGATTTCCAAATGACAACAACGCATCTCTGTCGACCAGTGAAAGTAGACGACTGCCAACTAGCAGTAGTAGTAATGGTAATTCCAACAGACAAAAACGGGATAGTTTTGCAGCTGACCAGAGTGTTCTCGTCTTTTCCGAATACTTGGAAAGTGGCAAATGGTTCCTGCGTCTATTCAATGACGACGTCGCAGAAAGAAAAGTAAGTGTGGTGACCAACATTGACACAAATGCTGAGGTCCGATGTCCCCAACAATGTACTGGAAATGGAAACTGTGTGTACGGGAAATGTCACTGTTTTGATGGATTCGGCGGTGCTGACTGTTCTATAAGTATGTAAAACACTACCAACAATACAATTTCGTTTTACATCACAGCAATCAATAAAATGATATGTTGGAATAAACTAACTCATAATATATTTTGGTAATGTAGGCGTGTGTCCAGTTTTGTGCAGTAATCATGGAAGATATAGTGGTGGAATTTGTCATTGCGAAGCTGGGTGGAAAGGGGCGGAATGTGATATTCCCGAAACGGAATGTGAAATTGGGAATTGTAATGGAAATGGGGATTGTATTGGAGGCAAGTGTGTTTGCCGGAAGGGATGGACTGGCCAGTTTTGTGACAAGGGTGAGTTGTTAGCAAGGTCTTCTTTCTCTCTCTCTCTGTAAAGTAATTTGTTATCTGGATGAATGTTCAAAATATCTCCCTCGGGAAAAAAGAATACTTTGTACAACAACAGCGAACATTGCGCTAATCAATCTCTTTAATTGGAATGCCATGCAAGTCGAGTGCAAAACTTATGTGTTTGTATTTTATTATGTTTTAAGGTGACTGTGTTGATCCAACATGTTCTGACCACGGATCATGCTTTGACGGAAAATGTTTGTGTACTGATGGCTGGTCTGGGATATCCTGCGGGTAAGTTTGTTTTATAAAGTGAAATAATAATCTATTTATTTTTGTTCCATAAATCCTTCGAGCTTTCTTTTATCGCTTGATGGATGACAAATTGTGGAAGTGAAATTCCTGTAAAATTTTGCACTTTTGCAAATTGATTTTATTTTTGTTTTATTTTTTTGCACTAGTGTTCCGGATACTCTGTTGGCAAAATGCATTCCGGATTGTTCTAGTCGTGGGGAGTTTGATGCAGCGAGTGGCAAGTGCCTTTGCCAAAAGCCTTACGTTGGCCCAAGCTGTATGGAAGGTATGAAGAAAAAAACTTTCTCTTTGTTATCTGTTTTTCTTAAAAAAGATTTATTTCCGCTTTTTCATCTTCAAAAAAAAACGTGAGAGAAAAAAATGCATAACAGCTCTGCATTCAAAACCAAGTGATGCAGAAGAGAATAAAAGGGAAAGTAAAAAGCTTGTCTTTTGCATGTGGTCGTGTATTTTTGCCTAAAAAAAGAATCACATTGTCATCACCGTCATCGTTCTTGTCTAACTTTGTAACCTGCTTTAGCTCTCTGCTCAGGAGGAATATCTGGAATGTGTCCCCTTTTATTGTTCGCTTCATTGTGTTTTTTTGTGTAACAACGTAACGGCGGCGGTGGTGTATAAAATGGATGATGAGAGTGTTGCAGTGATAGATTTCCAACAATTTAGCATCTTCTTAAAAGCAACCATTCATTTTTTCACTTTTGCTATAGCAGTTCTCAGGTGGTGCGGTGCATATGGGTATGTGTGTGTGGGTGGTAAGATGCGGGTATTGAGTTGACGTTGATCCGATGTCATTGGAATGTATCACCCACAACCAAGAAAAAGCCAACTGCTATTTTTTTTTACAAAAAGAGCCAAGATATCGAAGCAATGAAAAAAGGGATAGGAAAAAGTGTAATGCATAAACATGTTGACTTTCAAACAGTTTTATTCTTTTTTGGAAATACAAACTCAAGAATAGCAGAACGGAGCACATATGGTTTTTGGTTGTTGCTACCATCACCATCTCCGTATTTTTTTTTCTTTGGAAAAGGAAGGGAAAAAAGAAAGAAAACGACAACTCTGATGATCGTTCAAGTGTAAAGAATTCTAAAAGGAGAGAGAAAACAGAAGGAGCAAAAAGATATAATGTAAGTGTGTGTGTGCAGTCTGTGCACCGATGGTTTGATGGTTTTCTTCGGTAGGTATTGGTAATGTTATGTGGAATGCAAGTCAAGTCAAAATGCACACCACCCGGCAAAAAAGACATGGGGACATGTATTAGAAAAGTAGCAGAGAAATAAAATGGATGGTGAAGAGGGTGACCCTTGCTTGTCTTCTTGTGGCACTTTCACTACTTGAATTTCAGTTTTAAAGAAGAAGACGAAGAAAAATATAAGAATCTTTTTTCTTCTTCTTATACTTGAATTGCTTTATTGGCATCCCTCCTCTTTTTTTCCTTACAAACAGTTCTTGCTTCCTTTTCCGCTCTTGTGAAATTGCACAGAGAGAACAAAGTCGTGTTAAATGAGACCGTAAGAATAAAAAAATACAGAAACAGTTGTGGTGATGGTGCACCCACGCATGAATTGCATTACATAATAATAATATGACCTTATACATGGAAACAGAAGGGAAAAAAACATTGGTTCCCCCTTTCTCTTGTGACCTTGTGCGTACACGCTAGTTGTGTGTACGCTTACATGGGAAATACACACAAGCGTACAAATGTGCGTAAGTATGTACGTGATTTCATACAATCTTTTTGGGACTTTTTTCATATTCTAAAGTGCAACGGCAATTGAAATCAAAAGACAAGTCAAGTCAAGTGAAGAAAAAAGAAAGAAGAAAGCATCACTTTGATTTTTTTTTCTTGTATGATCAGTGGAGTAGCAATGATAAATGGTAGAGATGTGCATTCCATCATTTTTTTCCGGTGGCAAACTAAATGTTTTTGTGATTGAATGCTTTTTTTCTCTCATAGTTGAATTGAGGATGCATTCTGTGATTAGAGTTGATTTCGCATTAATATGATTCCTTTTTTATTGAATTGGTGTAGTTGCCTGCGACAAGGAATGTGGACAAAATGGTTTTTGTAATACGGAAGGAAAGTGTGAATGCAAGCCAGGATGGTCTGGGGATCACTGTGAGTTCCTCACGTGTGACTTACGGTGCCAGGATCATGGTCAGTGCAAAAATGGAACGTGTCTTTGTTCTCTGGGATGGAATGGAAGACATTGTACCTTAGGTAAAAAAATACATAGTTTTTCTTGTGCGGTAACATAAGGAAGATAATTAGAATGAAAAATATGGAATGAAATCTGGAATTATTATATAATTGATAAAAATGTGTGTTGTAAGTTGTAAGGAATGACAGTATTTTCTAGTTTATGAGAATTTCTAATGATTTATTTTATGTGTTTACTCACTTCATCTCTCAAACGACACAACAGCCGGATGTTCCAATTCCTGTAGTCATCATGGGTCATGCATTATGCAAGACGGTTTGTACACTTGCAAGTGTAGTAATGGATGGGCCGGCGAAGATTGTTCCATTCGGTTGGAGACCAATTGCTCTGATGATATTGATAATGATGAGGGTAAGATTGAAGATCGAGCTTATAAAATCTCTTCATTTTTTTTGGATATCTGAACCAGGTTTATTTTTTGTTGGGAAAAGATCAAATATCTAATGCAATTTTTAAACTCATTTTTTTCAGATGGCATGGCCGACTGTTCTGATTCCGAATGTTGTGATGACCCCAACTGTCGTGACCATTTAATGTGCATGACAGCCAATGATCCTGTTGAGGTCCTACTTCGAAAACAGCCTCCCTCAGTCACTTCCTCTTTTTTCCAACGAGTCAAATTCCTCATTGAAGAAAACAGTGTACAAAGCTATGCCCAGAAAGATGAGTACTCCGAAAGGTAAAAGATGACTGTCTTTGATTGCTTCACTCTGTTTTAGTTATTACTTTTTAATCACCTTCTCGTTTCAAAAACTATTTTTCAACAATATCCTATTTAGTTTTTCAAACTCCCTTCCAACGAATTTAAAAAAAACGTTAATCATAACTTTGTTTAAAAAAAAACTCTTTCAACTTTAAACTGGATTCAATTTGAAAAAAATAGCATCTTCGTCAAAGCTATATTTACTACAACTTCAAGTGTACTATTTTCAGGCGACATTATTTTTGACACTGACTCTTTGACTAACCGACCGACAAAAAAATAAAATTACTGACTCTTTTTTTATAATTTTTGATGTACATTCATTGACCAAAAAAATTGTCACTTCTAATACCACAATATTTATTATAATTTCTTTATAATGAATGTACTATAAATAGAATATATATATACTCTCTTTATATATATTTCTCTCTATATCTCTCTATCTATCTATATGTGTGTGTGTCCTTTGTTTGTCCACTTGTACCCGATTTGCCGAATGACAAAAGAGTTACTCTTGTTGTGTCTCATGTCTCAAATGTCAAACAAACAAGTTTTTCTTTTAGTTTTACTCTAATCATCTTCTATTTTTTGTTTGATTGACTGTGTACTCGTCTAACTATTTATATCTCTATATATTTTGTCTCATTCGGCTCTCGGCTCCTTCCTTGCTTCACTTTATACTATAATAATAATAATCATAAACATACTTTTACACTCGTTGAGTTTGGTAAAAATTATCATCCACAAAATAAGTAATTAGTTAGGGTGTATATTTTTAAACAGAAAAAAATCCCGTTTAAAAAATAACGCTTTACACTTATCTGTTTTAAACTTAACTATAATTTTTATCATTGCCAATTTACTTATTTTCTTTAATTACCTTTAATAATTAGGTTTAATGATTTTAAGTTCTTGAATGTTTTATTTTTAAATTGTACATTTAACATATATTAACTTTTGATTTCGAAATTTGTTTGCAATTATTTTTTTTATCTGTATCTAGTATTTTTATTAGACAGTTTGTTTTGTTTGATTTTTTTTTTCAATCAAAAGCACATTCCTTTCATCATACTTGCTAGCTTTGTTGAATCAGATTTCATTACAACCAAAGAAAATAAAGAAGAAAGGAGTGCTAGAACCTTCCAATTAAAATTGTCCACAAATTTAGCAATAAATAACATTACTTATACAACAGGAATGAATAGCAATATTTTTCTGAAAGAAAGGAACTTTTTAACCAAATAACTCAACTAAACTAGGGCTACCCACTGACACAAAATACTTCAAAAAAGGCTGCTGATATGAACGTGTCTAAAAATCTATTTAATAATTTTTATAATAATAATGATAACAACTCTAATGATCACAAATCAGATAACCACCACTTGTTGACTACGTGGGTTTTTCTATATCTTTTGTATGCGTGTGCGTGGTCTAAGTCTGACTGACAATAAGTTGAGCACTGTCTCTCTCTCTGTCTGTCTGTTTGTGTGCTTCTTCAAACCAAAAAAAAAGAAAAATTACCATCCTTCATCATCAAAACTAATGTATTGACAATGTTTATTTGTTTCTGATCTGATCACATCTCACTCACATTTGCCCCTGTTGTGCCCGAATTGTCTCTCTCTCTCTCTAGTCATTTTTGGAACTCTTTCGATGCTCGGTAAGTCTAATTCAAAACAAGTCATCAAAATCGTTCGTTGCTTACTATTTAAAAACATTACTCATTTCACAAAAAAAATAGAAATATGCCCCAACCCCAAAAAAACAAGAAATTAGAAATCAAGACTAGTTAAAAGTCAATCAAGAGAATAAAGTATTTTAGGGAATTAGATTAAATATCAAAAAAATAATTTTTAAAAAGGGCCAATAATTAAAGTGTGTTTTACTAAAAAAATACTTAGGCAAATAATCGGAAATTAATTTTAAGATACAATCGCTTCTATTCGTCGCTTTTTTACAAATGCTTTCTATGTACAGCTTTTTAGAAATAAAATACATGTCGCAAATTAACAATCTGTTTTTTATTTAATTTTTTCTTCAAAAAAATGTTTAAAAACTGCTTGTAATTACGCCGCCGCTATTGCAGCTTTTGCTTTTGTATTGTGGATTTTTAAAAACGATTGCTGCCGAAAAATCTTAAAGTTGTCTTTTTTCTTCTGTATTTGCAAAATTTAAAAGAAAACAAGCATTAAGTGTTTATCTATCTATTTACGAAATTCCTCAGCACAATTCTAACCTTTGTGTCCCTGTCTTTGTCTTACAATCTTCCTGTCCTTTAAAAATAATACTTAATAATTATGATAACAATATTTCACCTTTGACCTATTTTGTCGTACTTATCATAATGTAAAAAATCCGAACATTTCAAAATATACATTCATCTATAATATATGTATGCATATATTATACTCTCGTTTAAAAAAAACTATCAATTATTTTTTATTAACTTCATGATTTGTCGGTTAGGTATTTTTATTGAACGTTCTTTCAAAACAAATTTTAAGAAAAACGACGAAAACATTTAATTAATCATTTCTTTTGAAATCAATGGAAAGAATCACGTCCTTTTGAACACATCCAACGAATAACTTTACTTTTATAATCATTATCATTATATTATTCTAATATTTCTGTTAAACGTTCACTCTTAACAAAAAAAACAGAAAATTTTGATGTATATTTTTGTTCTTTTTTGTGTTGCTAAGTAATGATGACAAGAAAACAAGTGTGGAAAACTTGTCAAATTTTCACAAATATTTTAAACCTGACAACATTTTGTGTTCAAATCATTAAAAAAATATTACCATTTAGAAAAATCATTCTTAAATCGTAAATGTAAACGTTACATATGCATGCACTCATGTATTTACCTATCGTTTCATCAAACTCGGCTCTAATTATTAATAGAACCGAGCAATGGAAATCTAAGTACATTTTACTTAGCTTCTGTTCCTGATCGTCTCTGGACAATGTCAATAATCAATGTTGCATTTTTTGGCAAGTTTTCCATACCTGCTGAAATTCAAACATCTACATGTGGCCAATGCCTGCTCACTGTGGCAATGCAATGTTGCAATTTGCAATGTAGTTTTAAATGTGCATTCAAAATTTAGAAAATTCTGTGCATATTTTAATGTACATTTTTCTCAGGTCATATGAATTAATCATCAGAATTTATCTGCAGACTTGTTCAAGACTGAACGTGTAAACTGTGCAAAAAAAACTTTTCTTTCTTACTTTCACTTTTCTCTCTCATCTTTCTCTTCTCTACTATCTCTATCTATCTAAACTACTTATCTGTATTCATTATCATTATTAAATGTATTTTTTTCAGTTTTCTCGTATGTTAAAAAACTATTACTTTTTTATTTACGTGTATAACAAAAATCTATATATATACTGTATTATCATACTACCACTTATATTTATACTGTAATTATTATAATTATACTCTCTTCTTCTATCTTCTCTATTTCTATTTATATAAATGTTTGTGTGTGGTAACATTTAAAAAAAAACAAAAACAAAAAAAGGTTCGCCAAATTAAGTGTCTTACAATGGGGATCACCCCATGGGTATTTATAGGCGTGTGTCGGTCATTCGGGGTCAAGTCCTTTCGCCAGACGGCCTTGGTATTGTTGGCATTCGTGTCAGTGTTGACAAGAGCTCCCGCTTTGGATTCACTTTGACGAGGAAAGGAGGATGGTATGATAATCTAAAGACAATATAAAAATTACTTGTATTCAATTAATATTTAATTAAATGGGTATTAATGTTAATCCTTAAAATCATAATCAATATGTCAGTTTTCAATATTTAATTAACATCAAAATGAAGCTAAAATAATAATGAAATGATAATAAAAGTTTTTAATGTCAACCTAAAAGAGAAGAATGTAATTTGCGATTTGTTAATTAATATGATAATCAACATGTACGTTTCAGGTTTGATATGCTTGTCAACGGTGGAGGCTCAGTGACCCTTGGCTTCTCTCGAACTCCCTTCCGACACCTGACAAGAACTGTTTTTGTACCATGGAATGAAATTGTCGTTTTGGACCCTCCAGTTATCATGTCTGCCGGTTCATCAAGTACGCACGGAAGAGAAGGCCAATTAGAAGAAAGCAAGTCATCTCAGGCACCTTGTCTACAGCATGACTCGGACATGCTCAAGCCTTTTGTTATGTCTTCTTGGTTACCTGGAATGGTTGGAGCTAGTCCACAAAACAGTCTCATATTTTCTGAAACACAGGTAAAATTTAGGCATATAACCTTGTTTCTCCACCTGTTGTTCTTTCCCTCGTCAATGTGGTTATTACAATAAACATATTTTTGGCGTAGATTTTGCAACAAAGCATTGTAATTCCTGGCTCGGATGTACATCTTCTCTATCACAGTAGCCAGTCCCCTGGCTATCTTGCCACCATACTCATGCAACTCACAGGCCCTGAAATTCCCGCAGATTTGAGTTTAGTCCATCTGAAAATCACAATCGAAGGTGAATTATACCGGAAAACATTTGAAGCGGATCCCAACATTACCTACACATTTGGCTGGAGAAAGCGTAATGTTTATCAACAAAAGGTTTATGGTGTTGCCCTTGCCCGCGTTGCAATCGGCTATCAGTATACTACCTGTTCCAAACCAATTTGGATCGTGCAGACTGTCACTCTTAAAGGATTTGATGTGGATATTGCGGACGTGGGTGGGTGGAATTTGAACATTCATCATCACTATAATTTCCATGAGGGTATTCTTCAGAAAGGAGATGGCTCTGAGGTACATCTGAAAGAGCTGCCTAGAATCGTGACAACTATTATGGGTGAGAAGGGACAGCAACGGTCACTGCTCTGCGAGCCTTGTGAAAATAAGCTGCTTTCTCCAATCGCATTAGCGACAGGTCCGGATGGAAGCATTTATGTGGGCGATTTTAATCTCATCAGGAGAATTACACCGGATAACGTTGTGTACACAGTACTTCAACTCAGGTAACTATTTTTTTTAAAGCTTTCACTGCTTTTTTCTACCTGTTGGCTTTGTTTTGATTTTTTGTGCTGAAAGTTAAAGCAGCTTAAAAATTATATGACTTGTTTTTTTGTTGTAGTGCCACTAAGGTTTCCCACCAATACTACATGACTATCTCTCCAGCCGATGGTCATCTTTATATTTCTGATCCAGAAAAATACCAGGTAAAGTCATTAACAGTTTCGCATAATGAGGCATGTGGGCATTGTGAGACTTGACAATTTTTTCTCAATACGTTTCATGTCGTGTTTTTTTAGATTCTTCGTGTAAACTCAATGGATCAAATAGAAGATCCTCGAGTAAATTACTCACCTGTTGTTGGCTCGGGTCTTAAATGTGTCCCAGGTGACCCTGCCAACTGTGGAGACGGCTTTCCTGCAAAACTCGCCAAACTAAATCACCCGAAAGGAATTGCTATCACAAGTGATGGCTCTATTTACGTAGCAGACGGACCCAATCTCAGATTCGTTGACGGTCATGGTATAATTCGCACCTTGATTGGAAGTCATTCTCATCGGGGTAGTGGTGGCTCTCGTTCCTCAGGTTTTACGAAAACAACTGATTTCGAATCATGTCGCGTGAAACGAAAGGATATTGACCAGGTTCAGCTTCACTGGCCCAGTAATCTTGCCCTTAATCTGGTAGAAAACAAGCTGCTCTTTATTGACGAAGGGATCCTTTTCCAAATTACCGATGACAACCAGTTGGAACGAGTGTTTGGATGTACATCTTCTTCAGACAAGGTTGTTCGACCAATTCTCGACTTGGCATTTAGTCCCAAAGGACAGCTCTATTTTGTCACTGAGGATTCCAACCTGTATACTGTAAAGAGGCCTGGTGAAGTGTTGCTTGTAAGAACTGATAAGATTTCGCCGTACGGTCATAACAGTTCAAGACTCATAATGCCACCGTCATCATCTTCACTCTCTTCATCATCATCTGCCTCGTCACCATCATCCGGTGGTGATCGACATCATCAAAGAAACAATTTGGATGCTGGCTTTGTATCCGCCGTCAGTGTTGGGGCTGATGGCACCGTGTACATTGCTGACCAAGCGAATCTGGAGTTGATGAAAGTAGCAGACTTTATCCCTACACCAGCCGATATGAACACGGACTACGAAGTTGTATTCCCAGCCACTGGAGAAATTTACGTGTTCAATAGATACGGTCAGCACACTTACACTAAAGACTTGAAATCTGGAAAAGTCCTGTACTCTTTCCTGTACACCAAGAATACAAGCTACGGAAAGTTATCAAAAATTAGCGACAGTGCAGAAAATAAGATCTTATTTTTACGAGACTACTCTTCCGTCGTCTCTACAATTGAAAATACGCAGGGGAAAAAGTGCAACCTGAAAATCAATCATCTCGGTCGACTGGTCCACTTCCAAGAAATGGAAAATTCAGAAATCCGTCTAGAGTACTCGGATGAAGGTCTCCTTCTTGCCAAAACCACAACTTCGGGATTAAGCTCCCTTTACGCCTTCGACAGGTTTGGACGAGTTCGTCGGGTGATTGGAGAAACTGGAGTTATTACCAACTTTGATTATGAGCTTGTTGGTTCGGCGATTCAAGTGAGAGTGAGTGACTCCCAGTCTAAAAAGGAGTTTCTCCGCTTCTCCGTGCTGCAAAGTGATGAGAAGGATGAGGTGGTTGTAAACAAAATGAATGGGGCAGATAATGTGGTCCGTAGAAGAGTATTACAGAGGGACATTAAGAACGCAAGTTATAGCCTTCGCACTGAGGATGGCGCTTTATTGTCAGGAGGCTCATGGGGAATTTATCCGCTGTTGAAAGATGGGATCCCACCAATGCCTATCGAAGGCAATCTTATGCGAGGACCATCCTATCAATTTCTTGTTGATCTGGAGCAGCAAGGAAGTAGTACAAGTGGTACTGGTAGTGGCAGCAGTGTTTCTTCATCTGCATCCTCCTCCTCTACAGCTGGTGGAATAACATTGCCTCATCATCAACAAAATGGAAACAAGCACGAATGGAAATTTGGACTGTTGGGAGATGGCAAAGGGCCAGAAAGAATACTGGATCGTCAAATGTGGGTCAATGATAGTCGAGTACTGAGCCTCGAGTTTGATCAAAGCTTGTCTCGTGAAGTGATCCAGAGTAGAGACCGGGACTCCATTTTCTATATTCAATATGACAAGACTGGACTGCCCCTCTACTTCATTCCAGGCTCAAACAATGGCTATCGATTCTCCATGAACATAACATATGACAGATTTAAGCGGGTGGAAAGCTGGAAATGGGGTGAGGGCCGGGGACTCCAGGTCACATATGGCCGGAATGGGTTTGCGACGGAAATGAAAAACCTGGATGGGAGTCGCGTCACCACGATTGATTACAATGAGTATGGCCAGCCATCAAATATTTCATTAAGGTCTGGACGCTCCTTTCTCTTCCACTACGATATTCACGGTGGACTCAAGAGTGTGGAGACTCCTAAGCAAACAAGACACTCTTTTATACTCCAGCACTCGATCAGTTTCACCAAGCTTGTCTACCAACCACCTGGCTATGGCGTTGTGAAAAATAGCTTTGTCAAGTATTTCAACACGTATGGTCTATTAGAAAGCATTCTGCTGCCTTCCGATAATGGAAGAATATTCCAAGAGTATGATTTACTCCGACGACCAACTCACATGCTGTACAGTGAGGGCAAGCTCAGCAGAAAATACAAGGCCAAGGGTGTCACCATTACAATTGTAGAAGGCAAGTTCGACTCGACCACTCATCTGTGGACCAATGGACTTGGCAAGATTGTCCAAGAAAAGCAGGAATTTAATGCAAAGTCTGGTTTGGCAGCGTCCAAGCTTGTATATGAATACGACTCCAACTTCCGTCCGATCGTGATGAAGGCTCGGATTGGGGGCAATGTGCTACCCGACTTTGTGCTCGCCTATAACGGTAAATCAGGAGGCCTTGACCAACTAGGCTCATTCCGTATTGCACAGTCAAATAGTCAGGAAACATCCATTTTTGATGGCATGGCAATTTTCACAAAACGAATGAATGGATACGGGCAACCTGTTCAATATTCACTTACAATTCAAGCAGAAGAGGTGTTTCGTATGGACTTTTTCTACATTAATACTTCCCATCAAATACATCAGATTCGGGTGAAAACGAAAAACATTGGAACAGCTCCAGTTAGAAATTTCACGTATGATTCAGACGGCCAACTGACTCAAGTAGACTCTTCTGAGCCATGGAAGTTTGAGTATGACATGAATGGCAACCTTAAAAGCTTGACTTACAGGGAGAACACTATCGCACTGGAACACAACGACCAAGACAGAATTGTCAGGTTTGGGGATAGCGTGTATAATTACGATATGGTTGGCAGAATAGTACAAAACGCAAGGGAAGAATTTTTCACGTACAATGCTCTTGGTCAGTTGAAGAGAGCTTGGAAGAGGGGAAGATTTGATGTGGAGTACTTTTACGATCACGAGGGTCGCTTGGTGGCGAGGAAAGATAATCACGGAAATGCGACTCAGTTCATCTACGCAGATGTTCAAAGAAAGGAGCTCGTAACGCACATTTACAGCCCGAGAGAAAACAGACTTGTGCATTTGGTGTATGATGAGAGCGAGAGACTGATATTTTTCCAAGTGAATAGAAACCAAAAGTATTATGTGGCCAGTGACCATTGCGGCACACCCATGCTTATCTTCAATCAGTATGGCCAGGTGATGAGGGAAATATCCAGGAGTCCTTTTGGACACATTGTCTACGACTCGGATTCATATTTTTACTTGCCTATAGACTACTGTGGAGGAATTCATGATAAGGTAATATATTTTATTTTATCTGTGCAGAAAATTAGAAAGAGGAATTTTAACAAAAAAAAGTATGTCAATATTTGAATAAATATGTATTTTTGGGACATTTTAAGGTGACGTCTTTGGTTCACATGAAAAACAAACGAGTTTTCGATCCTCTCATTGGACAATTCCTTACGCCGGATTGGGAGAGCATTTTAGATAAATTGGAGACTCCAGAGAAAATCCATTTGTACAGAATGAATGGGAATGATCCTATCAACCTAATGAGTTCTGGACCAGCATTTGGTAAATGAGAAATTAAATCTTACTCACTTTTTTTTGCAAACAAACTAATGATAAAATTGCGAAGAAAAACATACAAATCAGCTTATCTTTTCGTTGTATTTTAAAGTACATTAACACAAATATTTATCAGGTAGCGTAAGCTGCTTTAGAT
>JAQIWN010002944.1:0-14276 GCA_034699025.1 Entomobrya cf. arborea Gr-Col-00668
ATCAAATTAATATTTTCAAAATCATCATCATCATCATCGCTCAAGACCGTTTTGGTGGTCTACCAAAACATAGTGCAGTTATTCTTGAAGCCTTTGCATAAATTTTAAAAGAATGATCAATAAGTTGTGAAAATAGTTCGTAAGGAATTTTTGGTCGAGGTTGTATCATTTTCAATACGTTATCCCGGTTGAACGCATTGCTAAGATTAAGAGCTGCTTAAAATACTGATGAAATAATCCATCTTAAAGGATGCGTATTTATAACCCTATTTGAATAAGGGTTGCCTTGTTTTAAGATAAGTTTATACGCGGAAAAACTTGATCAAATGTCTTACTTTTTTGAAATTCGGCACATCGTTAGTTTTTATCGTAGGAAAATAGGTAATTACAATAAGAACTGCTATAAGCATTACAATTGCAATTCCGATCGACAAAGTTAACTGGAAACTTGAGACAAGTAAAAGCTAATCCTGTATATTCCGATCTACCACAACTTATAAAACGATAGTTTAAAGTGTAAAGGATACTTGGAAGATGTAGACTGTGTACTTTTTCAAGTTCAATCTTCACCTTGAACCTTGTAGCTGTATCGTGAATAAAAGCGTTCCTGTTTGATCCATTTGGTAAAATGGAAAAAAGCATGTGATTTAACACCAGATTTTGAATATCATCTAATGGAACTTTTACTCCATAATCTTTAACGGATTTTAGAACTTTAGAAAGTTTGCAACGAAGTACTCGTTGCATGTAAGAAGCATATAAATCTATGTCTGCATCTGCTACTCTTGTAGTAAAAATTTGATCAATGTTTTCCAAATTTTTGAGCGAATAAAAATTTGGTTCAACCTTAAGTTTTTCTATTGGTCTAGACCACGGTATGACAGCTACCAATTCACTGTTTTTAAAGAACTCCGCATCGAAGTATGTGTCCAATTCCACTTGAATGACCAAAAATATACCTAATTTTCCCATCGGCCGAAATATTACATAAATTTCTTTCAGAATCGAAAGTCCAATGAACTCATCGTGTTCTTGCTCTTCTTCGATTTCAAAGAGCAAAAGTATATTAATTCGTGGAATGGAGAGTGAAGTCATTATGTAAGGTACATATATATATATGTATATCTTAAATGACTAGGACCTAATCGTTCTTGCCGTACATGCCAGTACCAGTAATTGTTTAAATCATTATACAAGTAGTCAGTGTAATCTGGGATTATATTAATATACGCTTCACATTTCCAAGGGCGGGTAGCAGCCGAAAATTTTATAAAATCAATTTTAGTACAAAGGTTATATCGACCTTGATATTCTATTCCTCCATATATTAGTTTTGAACGGTAGCAACCAAAGATGCCATACTGGTCATATTTGTTTTTAGTGCTAATTACAAGTTTGTTGTAACATTAAAAATGTTACCCATTCTATCCATTACAAGTTGATTGCTAAAGTTAGGAAGATAGAAAAGCTGTTGACAAACGGAATTTCAATCTTTATTGGATGTATATTGAAGAAGTTTGGGTTTTTGAATAAGCTCATTTAAGTCAAACGATCGTAGTGTAATTGGTACTTTAAGGTTTGGAACGTCATAATTATAATGGTTGGTAACCTGTATTAGGTTAGGCATTGTTCTATTGGGTCAAGATAACTGTTCAAGTATGAAGAAGTGTTTGTTTCTGTGAACTGGCCGCTAACTATCTGAATGAACAATGTAATGATAAACTTGACCAAAAGTTGGTTACTTCTCGATGCATTCGATATCATTCTAAGGTCAGTTCCAAGAATATTTAAAATTTTGATAGTTAAAACCATTTTAAAAAGGTAACACCGAGTCTGAAGCGTTTAGCAACTTAAATAAATACCAACTGTCGCTAAGTAAGCCAAACAAAACCCAAGCCAGTATAAAACTAGCTAGTGTAATAATTATTTACGTATAAAAGGCCGACACGTGAATATGATGGAAAACTACAGGAAATTACTCTCTCTCTCTAATATTTTTCAAAACCGGTTTATATGCTAATCAAAAATATGTTTTCAGTTACTTTCAGTTACGGCGAATCTACGAGCTTGTCAAGTATATAATATAGGCTACAAATAACGAGCAAGTTTCTGCCAAAATATTCTTTTAGGTAAAAACTAAATTGGATCAATCTTGTGTTCTAACTTGTTTACTTATTTTCATTTGCTTTTTATTATTTATGGTCAATTATTTCTAGCATTTTAGACATAGCATATTAAAGTTGATATGACTTCAATTGATGCATATAGAATGAGTACGTTGTAAAATTGTGAGCAATTGAAGCGTACTTACCGTACAGTAAGGCTACTACGTATTATTATTAATAAGTATTAATTAGTTGTATGGAAAACGAAATAATGAGAGCGTGCAAATTTGTCAAAATATTATTTAAAAACAGGTATTTGGTGTAGTTGAAAAGTTGTCAAAAAGTTACACTGTTATGAACTTAAGCAGCAACTTGTATATATGCGGATGCAGAGAAATCAACATCAAATTCCAACCTCAAACGGTCTGATTTATATACTCATTTATGATTTTGGAGCAAGTAAACACAAAGGCGCAGAAAAAAAGCTACTAGTTTTTTTTTGCATTTTGGTGACATTTGTTTCTTGTAAATCTGCTGGATAAGCAAACATTTTGGTCAAACTCTTCAAAACAAGCTCAGTTCTCCAAGAAAAGATAGCTTTCGGTATTATGGTAAGGAGTTGTTACATTAGCTACAAGATTTACATTGAGTTGTGTACGTATTAGGCTTTACCTAATTTTTGTGCTTATATATGTTATACATGTCAAGTTAGTAAGGTCTACCAAATGAATGCTATGAATCAAACATTTTTAATATTAAACATTACTTAAAGCGTCCAAGCAAAAAAAGTTCATTACATACGGTAATGGATACTGTGCAATTTTTTTCGAATTTTTTAACTGCAGCTTTTCACATCCAATAGTTTACACGCTCTTTCTAAATCACAAATAACCCAATTAAGTTATCAACCACAAAATCCTCAAATACCAAACAGGTATTCGGTTCCACAAAAGTTTTGCTCACCAAGATGTATACGCAATAGTGGACATGAAATCGCAAACCTTCTGTATTCCTTTTTCATCATAGCCTTCGTATTAGCCTTAAATTCCTTTCTTGAAATAGTTGAAGCTCCATATACCTTACCCAAGTTCCCAAACAAAAACATTGAGAAAACTGACAATTCTACAGTTACAAACATCCCAGTTCCTACAATTAGTGCAAATTCAGCTGCATTTCCTTTCCGAACTAGATCCACCCACAAGTAAGTCATTGTTCTTTGAAGAATAACAACTCCAATAGCAGCAGGTACCAAAACCTTTTGGGAGTACATTCTACGGAACTCTGCCAGCATTACCTGTAGCTGTCGAAAAACCATGCAGTTTTGTTTGAGTTTTGGAGTTGTAAATGAATCCACCTTAGCCAACCTATCAATTTTAATTCGCAATATTACAAATCGGTACTAACTACAACAATGATCTGTTATTCTAGGTACCCTACCTTGTAAAATATTTGATGTAGCTTGAAATACAGTGTCCTTTGATTATCAGAATGACAGCCGTACCAGTCAAATTACTAACGATAGTAACCCACATGTAGAGTCCAGTGGTGACTACAGCTAGTCGAACGAAAACTTCTCGAGGATTGTCCAAAGGAATATTTCCGGCGTTGAGACCAAGGCTATCTTGACAGTACTCCGAAAAATTATATCCAACATTGATGGGAAAGCATGGATGAAGTGCTGCATTTGAATGAAATACAAAACACCAATGATTTGTCATTGACATCAATCGACAAATTAATTTCATTATTCGTTCTTTTCCAACTTTGACCTTTCTCATTAAAAAGAAATTCTTGTTTGATTTTAACTTTTGAATTTCCCTTTGTTCGAAGTCGATCAAAGAATTGAAAAGATTTGAAACTTGGTCACCATGGTAATACAGCATATAAGTGCTAGGTAGTGCCCAAGTGTAGCCGCTCAGACCAAATGCTCCGTATGTTTTCACGAATGTTCCAGATCGTGACCAGTTCCTTATTACGGAATAAAATCCAATGAAACAGTAAATGAAGGAGTATATGAACCGTGCTCTTAACCATTTTAATTTTTTGGGCGGTTGAACATCCATTCTGTTCTTTTGGTCGTTCCACCTAATAGCACTGGCATGGTAAAAGTTAATGCGTCGACAGACAAACAACAGTAGTTTTAAAAAAATTGTTTTGGGTTAACTGAAGCTCCATTTTCGTTTTGTTTATAACAACATTGTTATAACAACATTCAAATTTTTGAAGAGTGAAATGTCAAAAAAAAAGTTTTAGGCGGCACAAATAGTTTACCGGTGCTCAGTCAGCAAGTAAATCGACGCTCTTTTATTTTGTCGAAGTTTTAGCAATGAGCAATCGACTGTTATTGAAAAGCTTTCGTATTACGTCGGTCTTTTCATGTATGCTTAAAGAGTAATTAGTTCTGAGACGTTTCAATAACACATTTCACGTCATATTTGTGTTGACAAGGTTGAGCTGGCATTTGTGGTCTTGGTAGCCAGGTAACAAAAGGTCATAAGAATTGACGCAATAATATAAATTCAAGTAGACTTCAAAAAATAGTTAAAAGAAAGGAAACGTCATGAAATACCTTGAACCAAAAGTATTCGCAACCTTTCTCGCAAAGTGCGAAGGCTTTCAATTTATTTGACACTAGCTAGACGTGCATTTTGTTTGCTTTAACTTTTTCACTAATTTTCACGCCTCAAAATTAAATAATGAGTATTTTTTAGAAGCTTAAAAGTGCCATGAAATAAAAGACTGATAAAAACGCGATTCGAATAAAATCCTAACATGAACTAACTTCTGGTACGATGTAGTCATTATTTTTATGTTAATTTTCTGCATGTACGATACATTTAATGTAACCAAAACTTTACCCAGATAGCAACACATTTTTATTTCAAGTCATATTTTTAACTTTTTTTATAAATATAATTCAAGTTATTTCAATATTGCATTGCAAATGATGCGCAAAATACTGAAGTCACTTTAGCTCTAGGTACCTTTTCTTTAAAGAAATTAGTACAAACAGCATCATTCAAACGCAAAAACATAAATCTTGGGAGTATTTTTTATCAAGAATACAAGAATTGGATGTGGGTTATTCAAATACCAACATGCTTAAAAAATATTAACTGGTGACCATTTCAAGCTAAGCGTCAAGCGGTCACACCAAAATATTTTGTGAAATTACTACTCTATTCACGCATTAATCAAAACATCCTTATGTTGGGACAAGGACATTATTCGATGACAAGAAAAAATTAGGTTTGTTGAATTTAAATTTCTAAATAGCAATGAATTTTATTTTGGTAAATTATTGTTTACTATTTAATTCTTTAATCGGGAAACGTTTTTTAAGTTTGAAGTACAAGTTGTTAAATTTTTTATTTTACTCACACCTTTACTGAAATATGGTAAGAGTGTTTCGAGTTTGACGTGATGGCAAATTAGTTATTCTGATTTATTAAAACATAGCACATAAAAATTCATTTCCAAAAATAATTGAGCTAAATTAGAAAAAGTAGCAAAACAAAAGTTGTTAAATAGTTATCGCAAAATCAATAATTGTTGTTTTCTCAATAAAATTTGACAGACCAAACCAAATCTTATGAACCTTAAATGATTTCGTGAATGCCATTTTGTAATTTGTATTTTTCTTGCCGATCCCTTCAAGTTCCCGATCAATATCTACCTTTTTATTTTCGACACCCATCATGTCAAACTAGATGCAGACCTCCAGCAAATTCGTACACAAATATGATTATACAAAAAACCTGCTAAGATTGTGGCACAGCAAAAATATATTTTAAGGGTACAGATTTCCATGAACAAAGAAGTGTTACAACAGACATAAGTTGTAAGGTACCCAATATTGGCAATGCAACAAATTTAGCAGGGTTGCCAATGTAGCAATATACTTATCTACTTAAACATTAACAGCTCAAGGCAGTGTTATCTCACGGCTGCAGTATTAAGAATTCTTGTAGTAGGAATTTGCATCTTTATAATTTATACCCCAGTTTTCTACAAAATGAGACAAAATATATTTCAAAATAACAAAATATCAAACTGGGTTTCAGATTTGCTTAATTATTTTGGGCAGGGTGCACAATTAGTATTATTTAACTTTTTATAAAAAAAACTGCAACAGTATATAAAACAAATCATTGTTTTTATTTGATAATTTTGTTTGGTCTGGTTTAAAACATAAATTTGCAGGGCTTTTGTTTGGCAATTTTTGGCGAAAATGTTGTGAATTTTAAACTGAATAAATAATTTGTTGGAAATGGTTTGAGATATAAACATTGTGATTCTGGATTTTGAAACTCGTGTAAATGTTTGACGTGCAATAGTCTCAAATTGAATAAGTTAAGTCAAAGTATAAATTAAATTAGACGCTGGTGTATTGACAAACACGTTATGTTGAAGTGATCGAAAGCAATGCTTTGCAATACACATTTAAGCGACAAGCTGAACATAAATTAATGAAGGACTTATTTGGTAAAACCAATAATAACGATTGGAAATAAATACCGCTTTAGAAATAAATTTTGTAAATGTTTGAGTTTTCAATATTTTTTTCAGATAAAAAGCCGTCTTTACAGCAAAATCTGGATAATGGAAACATCGTGCATACTACAAGATAATGTGACTGAACACAACTGAAATATCTCAGATGCGCTCATATGGGCTTCCTGCTTATGAATCACACATCAGTACAACCCACTCCACAAGGTTTAAGACGCGATTACCTCAATATCTGTGACGTTCGAGAATACCTAATTACTGATTACTTAACCTCGTAGTTGTACGGAAGTTAGCGTTGTGTTTGACTTTAAATTGGTAAGCTATTTTGTCCAAACAAAACTTCTGAAATAGTTATTGTACAAGCAATAAGTCTTTGATACGATTTGTTCAAAACAACTGAAGACTTTCAATGTTGTTTTCTCAATGAAATTCAACAAACCAAACCAAATCGTTTGAACTTGGAATGATTTAGTTAGTGCCATTTTGTATCCATGTTTTTTCTTGCCAATCCTGTAACGTTCCCGGTCATTACCTGCCTTTTCGATTTCCACATGAAATTCTGCGCTGAAATGTAGATATCCAGCAAATTCACACCCAAGTATATTTATGGGAAAAGCTTCTAAGGTTGTGGCACAGTAAAATATATTTACCATTATGGGTAAATAGCTCCATGACCGAAGACACGTTGTTACAACAGAAAAAAATTTTCAGAAAAAAAGAAGAGCTCAAACGACATGATTTCTCAGGAAGTGTATTCAAAGAAAGAGAATTTTAGAAAATACAAGCTAGTGATAATGATATCTTTGAGATTATAGTGGCTAAGTGCTAAATGCCTCTTACTTGAGAAAAAATTGTACTTTTTCTATTAATTGTAATTGTACTGCTCTATTATCCCATTCAGAAATTATATATGGTGTTATGGGTACTTTCAATGTATTCGATAGCCTTCGATCGATCAAATGGTGGTGTATAGGAAAAACATTGCAACACAGACAGGACAATTCCACTGTTTTAGAAAGGACTCAAACTTGAACGGCATTTCAAATTTCAATATCCATAATGCACAGTGGCAACAAAGCTGCATTCAGAAAAAGAAATAACCAACGATTTCGAAATACAATCCTGGCTCCTTTTTTGTGGGATATCTCAACTTTACTTTTCAATGACTTTTTCGCAAAGAGATCGCCAACAGTTTTTAGCCAGTAATGGTTACCTGGGATAAGTATCCTTCGAAATTATTCCAAAACTGTAATTTTGGTTCTCTTTAAACCACAATTCAATAATATATCCCGCTAAAGTGTAGTTGGAACTAAATATCTACCGTTTATAGCATTAGGTTTAGGCAAATAGATTTCATCAGCTTTAAACAGAATAAAATGTACGATTTTTTTTGAGAAAAATTCGAAAATGCGTTAGTAAAGAAACGGGTGAGAACTCCCAATGTGAGTTGTATGATGAATAACTATACCTGGAGGAAGAAATATACTCAAAGAATGATAAGATGGTTTCGAAATTTTAATTAAATTGTTAAACAAAAAAAACATGCCATTTGTATTTTAAAATGTTTAGTTTGAGACATTTTCTAGATTGTTTCTATTTTTTGTGGTCATAAACATTAACTAGCTATTGGGTAAGCAATATATTTTCTTGGTTGATCGATCACGATCGTTGTATCAGGGATTTTAAAAGACGCAGGAGATTAATATTATGAAAAAATTATCGCACTGATACGTTATGGTCAACGCTTGATACGTACGTATTCATGAAACAAAAATGAATTACCGAATGAAACATTTATCAAAACCAATTAAAGATTTTCATTTCATTTTAGAATTCCAGTAAAGCTTTTGATGATTTCTATTACAATTTCTATCGTGGCTGTAAAATTTTGTAGTTTACTTTACAAAAATTAGTGCAGCAAGTATTAAATTATAATTATTTCCTTATATCGGAAATTAAAGTAACGTAAATTTGCAAAAAAATAGTAAAAAATAATATAGTTCCACATACATTCCGCATTGAATTTCCCGGCATCTGCTCTCAAAAACAATGTGAGGCCTCCGGCAATTTTGGTTTACAATAAAAGAAGACTAACCACTTGACTGATATTAAAATCGAGCAAAACTAATGCTGTTTTTTCGTCGTAGAAATTTACTGAACCTGTGTAAATTTTTAATACTAGCCAAGACCGAACATATCTGTATTGCGACCTAAAATATTTGCTTCTTAGCATTGATCCAGTTGTATGTTTACGCACATTGTAAAGTAATTCCTTTGATGCATTGATAACTCCACATTTGAATTTCCCATCGACTACTAACACAAGAAGTGCTGTGTCGACGGCTAAAACAGAAAATAGAAATAACTGAGGGAGCATTAAATACTGGGGCATTCCGATAACAGCATAAAATGAAATGATAAAAACAAAACTGATCAATGAAGTTCCAGCTATGGTCAAAGAAGCTTTATGAATACTGTTGTACCTGTGTGTTAACATTTGGATTTCTTTAAACATGTTAACACATTTAGAATAATGGTGGGCACAGTATTTCAAGTAAAAGTGAAAATAGAGATGAAAGTAGTTAATTAAACAGTAACAATGTATCGCTGAGAAAAAGGTATACTCTAAAGCGCAGTATGCAAATGTGTGTAGAATTATACTTGACGAAAAACAAGGTGATGCTATACGTAAGAGGGTACCAAAGGCATACGAAAACGGGGTTTCAGAAAATGTAATATTCACTGAACATGCTGGAATATACATGTAGCCTAGTTTACTAAGATCACATGGAACCGCCAACAGATAGAATAAGAGTGCAGTAACAGTACAAGGTGGAGTAAGGGTTCCAAGAATGGGTCCAAGGAGGACGAGTTTGTGTAGTAAAAGATTTGTGTGTTTTGACGTCTCCACTTTATGGTCTGCAAAATATTTAAATAAAAGTAATTAAGGGTATTAAATCAATACTACGTTTTTTTAATCAAAATATTTAATTGAGCTTATTTACCCTTATATTGCATTTCAAAAGAAATGAAATGGTTGTAAAGATTTGCAATTTGATGACGCCTCTTAAAATAAATGATTAGAAAAATCAAATGGAAGGTAATACTACCATTGGCAAGCAGTGCTAAAAGGATTTGGTGCGGTTTGAAACCACCAATATTACAGAAAATTTGAATCCATTGAAATATACAGTATATAAAACAAAATATTGTTTTAATTTTGTAAGTTTGCTCGGTCTGCGTTGAAACAGATAAACTTGTAGGGCTTTTGTTTGAAAATTTTAGAAGAGGTGTGGCCGCCTCAGGCGAAATGTTTCACGAATATTTTGCTTTACTTTCTTTCTACAAAACTTGGATCAGAAAATGTGATGAAGTTTGAATTAAAACGACGTCATGGAATCCTCGTTTCTTACCACCTGACTGTAATAAGTATGATGTGATGGCAAACAATGAAAGTAGCATTAGCAAAATTTAATAACATTAACTTATACGATAAAGATATCCATAGGAACTCATGACAAAAAACGTGCAAACGCCTAAAATCCTATTAACTGTGATAAATGAATATGAATAAATTTTACCAAAGATTACTTCAGATAAATAAAATATTATTTTATTCCGCCTTTAGCTCTCTCCACGCATTCGGATTGCAAAATATATAGCTTTTGAGGTCTCACTTTGAGGTCCCCATGTGCGAGGTGCCCAACCCCGAAAATTTACTAGCCATAAAAATGCCACTAATTTTAGTTTTTATATGCTAAACTTTCAAAAAAGGAAAATTAAATGGTGTTTTGCATTAACAATACGATCTTTATGTGAATCTAAGTGCAAAGGCGAATGAAAGTCGTCAAGAAATTAAATTATCTCCCAAGCAATTCCACATTTTCCGAACAAAAGTGCTAATGCCTTTGCAACGTGATACAATAAAATCAGTGAAATTTTTAAATGAATCATTTGGACACATTGAAATTCCATTTAATTTAATATAGCTTGGGAAGGCCGAACCCGAATTTAGTTTAGTATGCATAAAAGAACTAATATATTTTATACATGTACAAACGTCTTCATATAACTAAAATAGATGTGTAAGTAATTGATTTAATATTATCAGGATAAACTCAAACACCTTGATCAAATACATTAATTGATGTATCTTGATTCAAGCATGCTTAAAATATACCAATATATTGTTTGAAATACTTTACAATACAACAGCAATACAGAAACTACAAAAACACTGTTTCGGATGTAAAAAATTATTTTGTTTTACTGGATAGCCATCGTTTTTTATATTTCTAACATATTATTCAATATTTTAACTGTTTAATAAACACCAGTCTATTTAATTCAGTAAGTTAGTTGGCCGAATGAGAATAAAATGAAACAATAGTTTGTAACCGATTTTAAATACATAACTCACTACGATGTAATTTTAGTATTATCCTACAACAACCGTTAAAGTATATTTTTTGATTTTGGAGATCCACCTACATAATTAAATATCAAAATGATTTTTAAAGGTGAATTACGCACTATACTATTTAAGTACATCACACCCATTTCTCCTAATTACAGATTTTTATACAAACCGTACATATTTTTACTATTGATATAAACTCATGCTCCATAGGCTTGTTATTTACTCTTCATTATTCTTTTCTTGCAAATGGGTCAACACCTTAACCATGTCATCACCAAATCACTCAGTTTATTTGCTTAGCTTAATGGACTTCTTCATTTCAAGTAGCATCGAGTACTGCACCGTAAACGTACTTCACATACTATACCATCATCATCATTTTGGACTTCCTTCACTGAACACATAATTGCAAATAATCAATGAAAATCACCTGCTTAAATCACGACATCATTTTTACCAAGTCAATAAATGGCTTTTAGCAAGTGTAAACACTAAAACTTCCGTTTCAAATGAAAGCTCAAAAATGATACTAACAATTTTATTACATTTTTAACAATTAGAGACTACACAAATCCAAAATATTCCGGAAATCATATCTGTCAATTAAGTTTAGTTGCTCTTTATGTTTCAAAAATTATCACTTTTGTAACTAGTTTTTAAAACAAGTCTTTTTACAATATGGCTTCCCTTAACACTCAAAAAGAATTTTCGCATTTAATTCTGTTCAGTTTAATATTGTTTACTGCCAATTGTTTAATAATATCATTTTTATTTCCAGTCGATAATAATTCACTTCTTAATACCAAAAACATAAAATCTGACACAATTGAATTCAACTCTTCATTATTTCTTAAAGATATGCAAAGCTTTCCATGGAAATTATTTACACAAATTTTACAAAAATACAATTCCTCGCAAGACCAATTAAATTTCCAGGATTTGCAGCGTTATTCTTCATTACTTTTGTTAAAATTGCAAAATTATTTACTAATTCCCCCGACACAGCATGTTAATAAGTCGTGTGAGATTGGGATTATTCAAAGTGAACGCGATCTTGTAAAAACTATAATTTCAAGTAATCATTGCACTTCGTTGTTAGAACCACGAAAAATTGGTATTTTATTGCAGTTTGGTTTTGACGTGGATACGTTAGAAATTCATTTAAATGAACTGAATAATTTCGTAGACAAATTCTTTATTATTGAGAGTATTAAACCTCATTCAAGATTTTTAAGTGGAAAGCCATTGATATGGAATTTAGTAAAATTTGAAGACAGATTTATAAAGTTTGCGAGTAAAGTTGTACATTTTGTGGTGGATGATACTAATTTGGTTAACAGCTCATTAGATAATAATACCAATATTTGGAGTCGAGAAAGTACACAAGAAGAACTCAGATGGGAAAAATTTCTGGAATGGAATAGTCGAACGAATTATTTTTCTTCGGACGATTTGTTAGGTAATGTGTACAGTATAATTTTTTGATAAATGTAATTACATTTTTTAACATAACATTTTTTTTAATTCAGGTTTTGGAGACGTAGACGAAGTTCCTGCTGTGGATAACATAATTTATTTAAAACATTGCGAGTTGCCACCAAACATATCATCAATTGACATTGGCATTTGGTTTCCATTTGACGGATTAGACTCAGTTTTTATACCAGATTATCCAGTGCAAGATCATCCGTTCACTTTGGGTGATCCAACATTTTGGACTTTAGCCTCAGCCCTGAAATATTACAACAAGTTAGAAAATAAATATCCCTCTAGAATGAGAGGAAAGAGTACTAGATTTTTATTGGGAGGGGCACATCTTTCGAGATACGCTTATCCACCTTATCAGTTGATAAAGATGTTGACAGCTACGGAAACATCTTTGGAAGGGATAGAGAAAGTAGTTCAAATTGGGACGCTATTTGGTAGTGGTAATTTTAAGGAGGCTAGTAAAATGCTGAATTACTTACCTGAGAGTTTATCGAATAGAACAGGTAGTATGGAGGTATTTCGGTCTACAAAATATGGGTCAAAAGAATACGAACGAATTGTAAAAATTCCCAAATTTTTAAGTTGTAACAAGAAAAGGTATCCAGGATTTTGGAAAAAATATGATTCAAGATTAAATATAAAATATAGACACGAGTAAAACGAGCCAATAAATGCGTTATAAATTTAATATTCAAGATGTAGTTTAATTGTTAAAAGTTTTAAATTTAGTTATATGTACGTTATTTGATATAAGTAAATAGTTTAGCTAGGAAATATTTTGTTATCGTATTTTTCTCTCTCTTTAGGTTTTTTAGTTATAGCAGTGAAATGAAAAATATTAAAATTTTGCCATTCCAATAAAACTTAAAAACCAATCTATTTTTGTTCATTTGGACTTCGAAGATTAAAAATATTCAAAAAGTTCCAGATAAGTTGTGAGAACTTCATAAAATGAAAATATATTACAACATGGTAAAGTAAATTAAGCATATTGTAAATTTTCTTGTATACTTCTACAGCAAAAACAAAAATTGGAATAGATATCATTGCAAACAAACCATAAAACACGACTAATATATTTCCATTTAATGAAACTTGTCCTACATCATATCCCTGCTTATGATTTTGAACTGCTTTGGCTTCTGCCATTGCCTTCTCTTTTTCAATATGATTAGCTGAGATTTGTTTATCCTGACGAATCAATACATTTGGAATGTGTGATTGTTGCAACGATAATATACGTCTCATAAGCCAAGCAGGACTGACACCTAAGTTTTCAAATTTGAAATGAAAATGTGTGTCGTAAAATGGTGAATTACTAATTTTAACAAATCTTGGGTCCACGCTACCATTTCGAAGAACTAAGCAATGTGCTCTAGCGATTTGGTGGTAATTAGCGATAAAAGCAGTTTTTGTGCAGGTGCTTAATAACTGCTTCGAAATGTATTTAGTAGAGTTTTCCATAAGACTATCAAAGTCTACTATCGACTTTGGCCAATTCACTAAGCTGTTTGCTTTTTGAACGAATTGTAGAAGCTTTACGTCTACTTTTCTTAAAAATAAGTCTGGCTGATCAAACAATATTTCAAACTTTGTGCGAACATCTTTCAAAGCAAAGGTGTCTTGAACAATTACTGCGCTGAAAAACTGGAATAATGTTGAATTAGCAGATACATTGTTTTCTGACAATGATTTTCTAAATTTCCACATTCTTGATTCAAACTCGGTGTATAAACTAAACTCTGCGTTAA